>JAKSZP010014219.1:0-11748 GCA_022478985.1 Massospora cicadina | reverse complement strand
TAGTTGATTCTTTAAAGCCGCTAACCTTGGTTCCAACATAGTTGTCATCTTTTTAAACAGGTTTTTGGCGGTCTACAGGGCTCCTATAGTGCGCACCACCTGTTGGATTTTAGGTTTTTTAAGCTCACTAAAGCATTTTAGGCCTAAAATCCAACAAATAGGGGATGATACCACTTGATAGAAATCATAGATAAATAAACCTTAAAAACTAGAAAATTGTGTTCTCAATGGTTTTATTAGTTGTTCTGGGGGATACGAAACAAACCCCCTTAATAAGTTGATAATGGGTATTTAAGATGTCGAGGCTTAAAGCTTGGGTTGCTTAATAAAATCTTAATTAGATAATTTTGAGTTTTGACCTATCAGATTGGTTGAGGCTCGCCTCACATTTATAGAATGGTTAATCGTTGATAGTTATTTATAGAATATATGAGGTAAAGTTTTAATGTATTTTACCCAATCATTTTTTGAAAATATTTGTACCTGGTGAGGCCCCTCCAACCCTATAATAGGGTGGTCTCCGCAGTGTTAGTAGTATTAACCATGTAGTATGAAGGGGAGAGACCTTATAAGGGATCCCCAGAATCAGCTGATGATTCAGATTAATCTGACAGCCCTAACTAGTTTGATTTGGTTGAGTTTTATTACTAGAAGAGTTGCTCTTATTCATGAGGTTCCACCAAGAAGAGATCAGTGTCTTTTGGCTAATTTTTTCATTATTTACCTCCAAAATACTCTTTTGAATTCATTGGATTTGAAATTGTCTGATACCCCTTAAGCAAGGAGAGGATTTTGTGGCCAAGTTGAATTAATGAAGTTATAATGACAAAACATTGCTTGGACATGTCAAGATGTAATGTTATGTCATTCTGATAGTGACATCCTTGGACAACAATGCCAACAAATAGTCAGCTTACCAAAAAGTTAGAGGAATTGCAGCGGGTGTCTCAGAAGTTGGAAACTTGAAAATTTTAATTAAAAAAAGTAGAAGATATCTTCAAGATTGTTTATCTAAGTTGGAAGTGCCACGGCTGTTGTTCTGAAAGCTATGAAGGTGAATCAGACCTGTTTGGAGAGGTGTCCCTCTTTGAGGATGACACCATTCAAATTCTAGCCATGGAACTCTGCGGAACTCACCTGAGACCCTGGCTACTTATCCAGTATGGCTCCCTGCCTCATAAAATAGAGTGAAAAGCAGATGAGGAATTATCTGTTAACAATTACCTTGATACTAATGAATTTTGATCAATTTTAAGGCTTCCAGAGTTTCAAAGAATTAATGCTTTGCCTTCTTTAGGCTATTCAAAATGTCCAAGAAATAATGTGGGGACCGTCAAAAGGCTGTGACCATAATTAAGAATCTTGATATGGCAAGTAAGAATCTTTTCTTGACCCAAAAGCTAATTAATGTACTTAAGCAGAAGCCAAGGAGGCCATTATGGTGGAATTCAGCATCCCTAAACATGTCAACACTGAAAGCAAGAATTATGGGCGTTTATTCAAAAGGATAAGAAAAAAGTTTCTTACTGATTCAGTCAAGAAGTTCAGATACTCACTGGGGAAGTGTGTTGACCAATTTTATGCTTGTATTGCTATAAAATGGGTGATGTGGGCCAAAGGAGCTGGATTGGGCCATGATCTCTGCCTTTAATGTGGATACAAAAACTTTTCAAAGAATAAAACTTTATAGCTTTATGAGACGACCCTTGATGCTAAAAAAGCTACCATGGCGCCAATATGGAAAACAAGTTATATGGAGAAATCCCCAATAAACTCTTATCACTATCAAATCCCAGAGCTAGTATTAGTTCTTCCCAGAAACTCATAAATGGAATTTAAGAAATCAGGTCATTTGTTATAAGTGTGGCAAGTACAGCCATGTTATGCTGAACTTCTATAATAAACTGGACTAGATCAGTCTGGTTGTACATGCCAATGACCAAAATGTCTTATTCAGAAAAAGATCAGGCGTAGCAGACATGGAACAGTCCAATTCCGCCTATGCTCAAGCTTCCCCTGACTTAGTAAATGACTATATAGAATAAAAAAATGAATAGCAATGGTTTAGTGGTTACCTGTTTACAAGCAAATGCTACTGAGCCTGAAATAATTTAAAAGTTGGTACAACTGCATGTAAAGCATCCTCAAGCCATGCAAGTTATTTCAATGCCAAAGAAGTACCTTTCAATGTTAACAAATTGGTTCCTACGGCCACCATCAAGAAGAGATTCCCCAATGTATCTGTGCAGCTTTCTCAATTCTTTGATTTGACTAATGATGATTCAAATTTTTTGAGATAACAAAAATCCTTATTTTTTTAGTTGCATTTATGCCAATACTTGGGTAAATTAAGTAAAGGTTTAAACCATCATTGACAATAGATCTTAACTAATATGTCTCTATGATGTTAGTGTAAATCTTAAGGCTTGTACTTGATGTGAATCATGATTTGGTTTATGAAGCGGCAGGCCTGCATAACACTACTTCTTAATGAGCATATAGTGCATTTCCTCTAGAGTTTGGATCACTCCTGGCCACCGCACCAGCAATAATTCTTCCTTTTCAGATTTATAAGATATTAATTTCCACTGACTTCATGTGACAGTATGGGATTTAATGTGATTTTCAAGATAATACTCTCGATTTTTAGGGCAAACTTAGCCTATGTTTGCAACCTAGAAAGGGGACCTACCCCAAATAAGGATAATGATTATAAGTCTAGTATATGCAGAGTCAATCATCCCATTCCAATACGTTCAGATTTGTAAACATTTTAGGCCACCTTCTGGTTAAACTGAAGAATGCTAGGGGACCCTTAAAGGGGCAAAGCCAATGTTTGTTAATCTAAGTTTCAGTGCATTCTAGGAATTGGCCTTATTTTAGCATTTCCTCCATATTTGTATGCCAAAATCAACGCAGTGTGGCATGAAGGTTGAATTGATCCCTAAGTTGCCCCTGGGAATAAAATTTCTGACAATGGCGATATTCAGGTATTGGTTAATAATTTATAGGAAAGGCAATATAGATAAAAGAACTGAGTCGTGCCTTTGCTCATTTGTCCTAATTAGAAACTTGTATCCTTTCATGCTTTTGACTAATTGTCTAAAGTCAATTTACAAATGAACCAAAATCCAAGGCGAATTTTTCCATATTTGATTAGGATAAAAATGACAGGGATCTTAGAGGAACAAAATACCACTTTACTAAGTTATTTAATGGTATACTGGGGTGTTTATGTAAGATGATTGTTTGGCAACAGGGGAGCAACTCCAATCTGTGCCCATAATTTATCAGGGCCCTGAAGCCCTCAACGAGTTAATAGGCCTTAAAAGCCTTAGGTAAGCTAAAAATGAAAAGATATTGTGAAAGATGCTAAAAAATTGAAATGATCCTCAAGGTATATATAGAACCTCAATGGATTGGGAATGGGTGGATGTGGGAGAGGAGAGTCTTGGCATCAATTACTGAGAACGAATAACTAAATATTACAAGGGGATTGAGAGCATCCTTAGCATACTTCACAAGTGTGCCCAAAAGGGTTAATTGATTGGGGTTCCATTTTGGACAAAAATTCCCCACAACTTGATTGTTCTATTGACATCCTAAGCATTAGTCACCAGTGTCAAACTCACTAAAATAAAATTATTAATATTATTAGGGGATGATCCCCAATACTTCAGATCAGGCTTACTCCAAGTTAATTGGGGCCCAATCCGGCTTCAACCCATAGGTGGGTCATGACCCCCAGTTGAGGCTTCCCCAATAGATGGAGAATCCTGACAAAGCCCCCTCCAAGACTTAGCTAGGGGTCAGAGCCAAGGTGGGGGTACCAAATCTGGGTGGCAGGGTGGAATGGGATAAGGTAGCCAGCGCGGACACAATGGCAGGATCTGGCAAATGTCAAAGGGAGTGGCCCTGACATTGGTGTAAGAGCTGGTAAAGGCGCTGGGGCTGGCATCAGGATTGACACCTGTCATTGGTGCTGGGCCCAGCATCGGCAGGAGGTCCTGGCATCAGGATTGACACCCAGCATTGGCGCTAGGCAGGCTTTGGGAGGAGATCCTGGCATCAGGATTGACACCCAGCATTGGCGCTAGGCAGGCTTTGGGAGGAGATCCTGGCATCAGGATTGACACCCAGCATTGGCGCTGAGGCAGGCATTGGGGATTGAGCCCTGGTAGCCTGGGCTTGGTCACCCAGGCTAGTTTTTGGGGTCCTTTAGTCCCTTTCATCCTGGCTTGCCCTCTTGGGGCAGGGGCCAGTCCAGGTTGTACCTCCTGGGTTGTTTAGGCCTAGGGTATATGCCTTGGGCCATAGGCCCTCAGCTGCATCTGACCCTCCTCTTTTTCCAAAATTAGCTCTCATGGGGAACTTGGGGGCACCTGGCAGGGAGTACCACTTGTCAGACCACTGAGGAGCAACATTTATTTAACTGAGGCAAGCTGACCAGGGGACAGGCATTACTGAAAGAAAGAAATGACATGTAACCTGAACAGGGTCAACTCCATCAAAGAAAGTTTTTCCACCTCCGGATTAGGACTCAAATTTTTCTGGTTATGTCATGGGTAAGGTTTTCGTGTTATTAGACCTACTAACCGCCAATAGCTTCCTATGGCTGGCACCCCGATTGATGTGAAAAGGGTGGGAATTGAACCTGCAACCTTCAGGTTGGTAGCCGTACGCCCTACTGACTCACCTTCCACCCCCTTGGGGAGCAACTTTAACCCATGCCCATAATTAATCAGGCCCCTGAAGCCCCTCAGCGAGGTAATAGGCCTTAAAAGCCTTAGGTAAGCTAAAAATGAAAAGATATTGTGAAAGATGGTAATTTATTGAAATGTTCCTCGAGATATCTGTAGAACCTTGATGGATTGGGAATGGGTAGATTTGGGATGGAGAAAGTCTTGGCATCAATTTCTGAGAACAAATAAATAAATATTACAAGGGGAATGGGAGCATCCTTGGCATAATTCGCTGGTGCGCCTAAAAGGGTTAAATAATTTTGGTTTCCTGTCATACAGTAATTCCCTGCGACCTGATTGTTCAATTAACATCCACAGCATTAGTCACCGGATCTGAATTTACTATTATTAAACTAGTTATAAATATTATCAGGGAAAATCCCCAATACTTCGGATTGGGCTTACCCCAAGTTAATGGGATGCCCAATCTGGCATCTGCCTGTAGGCAGGTTGAAACCCCTTGTCGGGGCTTCCCCAATTAAGGGAGAATCTTGACAATGATTATGACCTTGTTTGTACCAAAGGTATAGTTCATAAGGTTGACTTTGGTGATTAACTGCAAATTTAATTAAAACCAATCCTTTTTGGGAATGTGAGAAAATAGTTGCTGATAAAGATGCTAACCTATTTGATCATGTGTTGTTTGTCCCCTCTTCAAGCCCTTGACTGAGTCCAATCATAATCTTAATAAAGAAAGATTGATCCAATTAGTTTCTCATAGATTACCATCATTTGAATTAAATGCTGAAGACCAACTTATACCTACTACCACAGATATATGATGTTCTTGATTGTCAAGGATGGGATCAATTTTTTAGCAATGGATCAAATATGGGTACTGTAATTTGATCTACCTAAGAGATAAAGAAAATTTTGCAATCATTACCAACCATGGAATATATAAAACTGACACGGATGCCTCAAGGTCTTTGCAATGCACCATCAACCTTTCAACAGTTGATAGATACAGTTTTAGGTGATCTGAAGTCTTCATGCATTATCATATAATTATACATTATCAATGTTTTCAGTTGCAAATTTAAAGATCACCTTGAACACTTGGAAGAAGTTTTAAAAAACTATCAAAATCGAACTTTGAAGAAAGCCCTCAGAAACTTCATTTCTTCAAAAAGAAAATAAAATACTTGGAGCTTGTTGTGTACGCCAATGGACTAAGCCCTCAGAAACACAAAGCTGAGGCAATTAAGATCATGTCACAACCAAAGATTGTCAAATATGTGCAGTTGTTTTTAGGAATAGTCGGCTATTATTTCAAGTTCATAAAGAGCTATGCTTTAATCACCAATCACATTATTGCTGTTAAAGGATTTCAATAAAGGCTGTTATAAAGTCAGAAAGCTCATGACTCCTTCAATGCTCTCAAAATATCTTTGATTACTGAACTGATATTGCAAAATCCAAACTTCATTTTAGCCATTCATTATATAAACATATGCATACTTGAAGGCAGTTGGTGCCATGTTGGGCCAAGTAGAATAATTTGGTGATGACCACCCTCTACCATATATAATATTTACTCTGGATGGCATGAAAAATTACATCATGAAATAGCTGGAATGTCATGCGGTAATATACACCTGTAAGTAGTTCAGGATATATACTCTAAATCCATTTTACTGTGGCGACATAACACTTCTACTGAGATGGCTGAATAACTTGAAGGGTCCTGAAGGTAGGTTGCTCTAATGAGCTTTAAAAATACTAATGTATGATTATGAGATCTTGCACTGAACAGGTACCATACATCAAAAGGCAGAATGATTGTCATAATTGCCAACGGTTCTGGTACTGCAGAGTGAAGCTGATGTGTTGTATGTAAAGTTGCTTAGTGGGAATATTGGGGACTACCCACCCAAGTTCAGCAAGCATTAAACAAAGCTATGAAAAACACAAAGATCATTAAAGGTTATTAAGATTTGGATATGACTGGCTGACAAACCCTAAGTAGTTGTGACAGAATAGTAGAGTTTAACCAAACTTAGATATATGATACTATTGATGAGATAGTCTTGATATAAGATGATAGGGCGATACTGAGCTTTGAACAAATAATTAGTGGATCGCTCTAAATAAGGCAATAAGGCGTTGTTGACATTTGAAAAATATTTTGTAGATCGCCTCAAACGAAGGCAATAAAAAATTTAAGAATACCATACTCAGCCAAAGCAAATGAGAATTCAGTGAAACCAAATAGTCTATGCCAAGAGAGTAATACATTTGAAGTTTCTGAGATATAGGTGAGATGAGACAATTGAAACATTAGGATGTTATTAGAGGAGAGCAAGTGGAACAGTGAATATCCGCTGAAAAATATTATATTAAATAAAATAGTATCATCAGGCAATCGCTCCATAATTTATTAAGTTTATTACATTGTCTTAAGGCAACAATCTTCATATCATTGATCCTATTGCTCAGTGGGCTTACCCTTATGCAAATCCGTTTGGAGTATCTCCATTATACTACTGAAATTATAACAGTGGTGCTCACTACATGTGGCCCATTGATCAATTACAAAGAAATAATAATTCTTCAGTTGCTGGTCATGTCGCATCAGGCTTGCTTTGATGGGGATCTTCATGACATGCTGCACCAGTCAAATATGCGGAGCTCAAACTTGCCTTGGACGCTGTGCTCAAAAGGCAGGATGATCTTCTTCAGGAGGTTTGTAATGTAAAGCTGCCTCTGTTTGATTGTGATGGAATATTTATGGGTTCTTTAAGCAATTCAAGTTTGTGACAGAAGGAGCCTTGGATCAGCGGAAAGCAAAACTGTTAATATCTACCTTGGATTTGGAAGCGCGGACCAATTCAACTGTTATCTTCCAAAAAGTTCCTTTACATACCAAGAAGTAAAGGATACTGTGCTGCGGCTGTTTGGAGGAGCTGCAAAGATGTTGCAGTGGAAGGCTGAGTTCTTGACCATCAGGTTTCAGTATAGTGAAATTCTCACCATTTTTGCAGATCAATTTATGGAGGAAGCCCACAAGTTAATCAGGGCAGGAACTTTATCCAAATCTGATGTGGACATTGCAATGACCTACGCAGTGAAGCCATAAAGCGATCTGTACAATGTCATGACCCACTTATGGATGATGACGCACTCCTGCTTTAAATTGTTTAATTTTGCGCTGTCTATCCATAAACTTCCCTCCACCAAATATAAAGCGATTTATACCACTGCTGTTGCATGACCTTTCTTATTTGAAATTCCGTATTTCCTCTTTTAATTCTGCCAAGCTACCCCAGAAGTACAACTTCCAAAACGTACCTGATTTTTGTTAAGGGCCAACTAACAGCATTGCCCTAATTACACTAAAGGTCACAATCTTATTATCAGTGAGGCTCATCTTACATTAATCAAGGATGCAGGCCCTACAGGGTAAATTGTTTTGAATGCAGTCGCTCTTGGTACCTGGCATGAGGTTGCACTATTAAAGGGTCCACTAGTTCATCAGGATCAGTACCATTATAAAAAGTCAGAGCGTATTAGAGATGGGAAGCTCAACATCCACTATCCCAATACCAAAGGTTCCACCTGAACCTATTAATGTATATTTAGTGGAAGTCCCCCAATAAGATGATGCATTCCTATATCACAGCTGGTTGGAGGGGTGAATATATTGACATGAGCGCAATCCAAGGACATGGTGAAAGGAGGACCTCTGGAGCAACCAAATCCATAGCTTGTCAAAGACTTGATCAGTTTTCCCCTGACTAGCTGGACCCTTCCTCCAATGCATTTCTCCACAAGGAGTAAAAGTCACCCTTCCAGTAACCACTATCATCCAAGAATATCCCAAAGTTGGCGATGGGAATATGAATTTACTTGGGAAAAGAGATCCATTAATTGTCCACATATCTAAAATTCAGAATTCTTTTATTATGAATGTACATACTGTGACATTGTTGTAGCCCAAACACAAGTTCATAAATATAATATATATGGGCGCCCTAGTCAACACAGTTTTCACTAAGTTGGTGTCAAACGTGACAATAAAACCTGATGTAGCTCATTGAATGGTGTAAGGGACTTCTGAAGCTGAGAGCACAATCTCAGAGTAAGTGTATAGTGCGTTACCCTTGTGGTTTGGGTCAATTGTCACCATAGCTCCAGAGATAGTGCTACCAAACAGCTGTTAAACCTTCTAATTGGTACTGCAAATATGCGACACTTCAGTGTTGTTGTCAACATGATGGAAGAGATGTTCAAAATTCTGGAGCAGTGGATTTCAATTTTACCTTGAGTGAGTTCTGAAGGAAACAGTGCATATGGGACAAGTCAACCCTGCATATAGTGACGGTGTAATTCTGGTGCGCTACCATCAACTAAAGAGAAGGACTAAACTCTCCACCATCAGATATACAGATTTTAAGGATTTCGTCTCCAAGCGGCTAGACTATATCCATTCCCTCCGTTCAAAAGAAATAGTAAACACCAAGTTGGAGATAGAAGTACCAGCCAGGCTCTATGAGAAGTTATTGGCCCTTATTATCAATCATGACTTGAGTCTTACATGGCTCGAGGCATTATGCTACTAGGTCATTGGAGATCAAGGTTCTATTTATGAATATACAAATGGAACCATTGCAAAATACCGCTGACACCAAATAATGGCATATTTACACTTGTCCTCATTTGAGGAGGTCCTTCAGGTTCATGAGTTTGAATCACTGGATGAATTTGGTTTACTAGTAAAATTGATTCCCAGCGTAATGGCGGTGGTTCCACGCAAACACTTAGTCAGTTTAACAGAAGAACAGAAGGATTGGGCGATATCTTTATTTGAGAAATATAAAAAGATTTTTGCTGTCAATGACCATTATTTATGGTGCGCTTGGAATATGGTCCATTGATTGCACACTGGGGATCATCCCCCCATCAGATCATGGCCAATCCGCCGATTGAGGGCAGCTGAGGAAGTAGTAACTGTCAGAAAATCAACTGTGGGCTTTGCTAGTTGACAGGCAAACCAGTATGAAAGCTGGTCAGCCCTTGCCATTTTTCCTTAGGCATGGGGCCAGCAGAGCCAGCTGACCCCTTGACACATCACCCGCGCCATTCAGGGATCCACCAGCCTTATCCCTAACCAACGAAATAAAATATAAACTTAATCATAAAAGAGAATGGTTAAAGGGAGATATTTATTGAAAGGTAGTGTCAGGTTTTTATACTATTTACAAAAAGTACTAGTGCACCCACCTCTGGACTATCAGCTTTTCACTGGTTCTTCCAGCCAACCACTCTCTCAGCCTTCTTATGCGCTTAATCACTTCCCTGGCTTCAACCTTCTAACCTCATCCTTCCCAATGTCCAAATTACTAGTTTTAGCTCATCCTTGGCCTTTAGTTGCCAGTGCTGTATAAATGATTAATATAAAAACATTGAATTTGGATTTAGTCCTTAATTGATTATAATGCGCTGGAAACCTCTTCAGTCACTTGATTTTACTTGTAATATTTGACATCTTGGCAACATCACATCTTAACTTGTTTCAACCAATTGTTTGGAAGTTTCCGTATTCAGGAGATAGTTGCTTTAAGTAAATATAAGACACTGGAAAAAACTACAGCCAAATCAAACTCAGGATTGTTGTTTTCTGCCAACATTGAATAGTTAGTATAATTGAAGCATCCTTGGCATAAGTCAACTGTACTCCAATTTTTCAGTAAAATCATAGTCAGATGCTTAATAGAGAATACATTAGCCTTCTGCCAGAAGTTCCCACAATGGTCCACAAATGGCAGTTGGCATCAAACACAGATTTCGCCAATATATACTAAATATAATTAATTGGATCATTCTTGGCAATTAGTCACCAATGATCCCTATACTAATTTGGGGCTACTGATTGGCCCCACTCAAGCCTATCTTCCCAAATCGGCGGAATACTAATTTTGGCTCAACCCAATTGGGGTGCAACTAACCAGCAATCATATCAAACACCACAAAATTCTGTCAATTTAGCCATTCCACCAGAATTGGCCATTTCATCCCAAATAATGATAAATCATTGGAGGATTCCCTCTGGTTAGAATTCCGACATTTCCCCCCACTTAACCAGATGGTAATCAACCCTATATCCTGCCTCAGAGTGTGGGGTGAGCTCTCAGGGCTTGCCCCTCCCAGCCCTCAATAACCACCAGAATCTTCACCATTGCAGCACATCCCTGCCACCTCCTCAAAAACCTGTCAGCTACTCCAGCACCAACCAGAAGACCCCCTGTAGTGAGCTCCACTATTAAATTCTTGGCGTAAAGAGCTGATTCTGCTAAGCTGGTTTGCACAGGGTATTAGTATTAACCACAGAGCAACCAAATCAGATGATATGCAGATCTCTGACTATTAATAAAACTTATAAATATCATATAGAGCAATGCCCCAATTGACCCTTTTTATTATAATAAATGCAGAACTTATCTGCATAATTACAGAAAAACTCCCTCTCTCATTCTTCAGTTCAACTCTTAACTTAGTATTCCAAGTCAAATCCATCCTCTGCTTAGTAACATCCTATACAATCACTTTTAGGAGTTTTCATTTATCTTGAGGTTTTGGCAGAATTCACTCAATTTTCTGAACTATCAATATTTTGATCAATTTGCTTCATATCAATATAACTTTCTGTTCAAACTCGAGGACTGCTTCAACTCTAATTTCCAATCCACCAGAATGTATAGCTTATCACTCAGTCATATCAACTTCTCAACAGTAACTAAAGAAATTGAGAAGCTGATGGAGCAAGGGATACTTGAACTATTAAAGAGCTTATGGTCTTCACCTGTTCTTATTGTAGATAAGAAGTACGTCACCTACTGGGTAGTAATATACTACCAGCAGCCTAACAGTTTCTCCAAACTGACACATACCCCTTGCTGCAGATCAATGATGCTCTGGATTATATAGGCAGAGCTCATTACTACTCAGCGAAGATTTGATATCAGGCTACTGGCAAATCAAGTTGCCTGCTGTAGAACAGAAATGC
>JAKSZP010014218.1:0-11788 GCA_022478985.1 Massospora cicadina | reverse complement strand
TGGGCCCCCTGTAGTGAGCACCACTGTTAACTTTTTGGCAGATATGGTCTATTTCCGCCAAACGAATTGCACAGGGTTTAGTCCACTGAGCAACGGCCAAACGATATGGAGATCGTTGACCTCGATTAAAAGAAATAAATTGATATAAAAATAGGAGGCAATCGCCCCAACTACACTACTTTTTTCATTATAATATATGCAGCAGATCTCTGCTCACGCTTGCTCTTCTTCCAAAAAAACCTCCTTCCCTTGATCATCTCATCCTGCTTATATTGTAACAGTTTTGGATGGAGTTACTTACATGGCTTAGTAACTCAATTCGCCATATCTCATTGGTTACGTCAAATAATCCAATATCGCTTCATTTCGAAGCGCTTAAATTACCATTACCGGTTCGATTCCAACGGATTCCATTCATTTCGCCGGATGACCTCAGGCTTGTCTTCCAGTCATATCAAAATCACAACAATTCATATTGATAAACCACTAAACCGCTCAGCTAAAACCATTGAACATACTAAATCAACCAATCATCAACTACCTCATAAAACTAAACTTATTAAACCCAAAACAACCAAAACCACCAACCATTTACAAAAAACTAAACCCATTGAATATACCAAATCAACAAATCACCAACTGCTTTGTATTTGTAAAACAAACCTAAATGTATTGAAACAACCAAAATCACTTGTACTTATCAAAACCAATTAACTTATTGAACTAACCAATCACTAATTGCTTTATCAAAACCAATTAACTTATTGAACTAACCAATCACTAACTGCTTTATCAAAACCATTAAGCTTATTAATAAACTCAAAACCACCAACCGCTTGCCAAAACCTTTTAAGTATCAAATCAACCGAATATCAAACTGCTCAGCCGTGACAATGTACCAATTAACATTAAAAACATATGAGTTTCACTTGTTACATATAAAACTTTTTATTTTACTATGAAGATAATAATTTTTAACCTTCATAAACCTTCTCCATGAAAAAATACTTATATATGCCAACTTTCATGGTGATCGGTCAAATGGTGTCAGAGTCTATAAAGCATATATATACACCAACATCCATTTTAACCGACTTTGAAAAAGAAGGAGGTTCTCTATTCGACCTGTATATATTTTTTCCATGTTTGTTTGCACATAACTCTGAAACTACAGGGCCAATCTGGATGCCTAAATTTCTCAAAAATAGAGGATGTTCCAACTTAGGCCCCATTTTACTTTTGTAAGTATTGGACAAGTATCTGCCTATTAATTTAGTAAATATATCAAAATGGGCTCGGAAGCGATGGAGTCAATTGTGAAACTAGTTCATCGCTGGATAAAATTTTATTCCGGCATCGGTGAAGCAATAGCTTTGAAGCACTTTTGATATGTCCTATGGCTGGGGGTATGTTCAAAATTCAGTCAGTATGAGATCATAGCGGGATGAGCTTAAATCATTATAGTTAACTATCGTTTTGCATAATTTGACCAATAAACTCAACTAAATTTGATAAACTCTTTTATTTTGATGACAAATAGTAAATTTAGCATAGATTGACCAATAAAATTAGCTAAATTCAATAAATTTAATTACTGTAGATGACGATCAGTAAATTTTGCATACGTTGACTAATAAAATACCTAGCTTTATTAAATTGAATTATTGTAGATAGCAATCAGTAAATTTAGCATGGATTGACCAATAAAATCAACTGAATTTGATAAACTGAATTATTTTAGATGGTAAACAGTAAATTTAGCATATATGCTAATAAAATTAACTAAATTTATTAAAGTTAACTACTGTAGATGGTGATCAGTAAAGTTAGCATATGGTGTCTTTTAAAATCACCTAAATTTATTAAAAATGAATTATTTTAGATAGTGATCGGTAAGTTTAGCATGGATTGACCAATTAAATCAACTAAATTTATTAAAATTACTTACTGTAGATGGTAATCAGTTTATTCAGCATAGATTGAGTCATAAAATCAACTAAATTTAATAAAATGTATATTTAGTATATTTGTTTATGAGATACTATATATAATATATATACAATGAGTTTTATTTTTTAATTTAATTTAATTTAATTTAATTTTATTCGAGGTGGGCCGACCTGGGGACGATACCGCACCGATTAGGGAAGTGAAGAAAATGGGAAAGGAGGATAAAACCCGGAAAACCTCCATGCGCGGCGTATGATAGGCCAGGAACTCCATGGACCGCCTTTGCTATTCGCTATCTCGGTTCGGGGCATTGGTGCACAAAACCAACACAGTCAAAATCGTCCCCTACCCAAAGTTCATTACCGGGATCGAACTCGGGAGGCAGTGGTAGAGGGTCTATACTCTACCACTGGGGTATCCTCCCTCCAATGAGTTTTATTTTTAATAGAAAAATAGTGAGGGTTCAAAAAGAATATATACATATAGAGATTTTTTTAATAAAATCAGAAAAAAGATCTACTTTTAGAATGCACCATTTTTTGTAAAAAAAGAACTATGTGTAAAGTTTTTTGGAAAAAAGAACCTTCTTCAAAAAAATTGAGAAAAAAGAACCTTCTTTATAAAAAGGCACTAAAAAGTATGAAATAATTGAAAAATTATGCCTCCTCAATAAAACCCTTTTTGAAGTCAGCGCCATATTTTTACTGACTTATAATGGGTATTTGTAATATATATACTCAGCACTGTATATTCTAAGTTGCTTATAGTTTACACTTGGACTTTAGTCCAGACATAAGCTATAATTTATATTTGTGAGTAAAATTCTATAAGTCAGGTTGGAAGATGATGCCAATGTGGGATCCGCCAATGGATGCCACAAATAATTTGATAAAGTGAGATAAATACTTTTTAATAAAAGTATAAAATAACACTTATTAAGGTTTTTTATGTTTTTTATTATAAGGGCAGGGCAAAACCAGAAAGGTCCCTTTGTCAATACTAGCTTTTCCTATTTAAACTAGTTCAAATTTTGAGACCAGGGGTATTTGAGGCAAAAGAATGCAAAGCTCAGTTATCTAAATTAGGAAATATAGGCTTTTGGCCTATCAGGTTATAAATAAAAATTTTTTGGAGGCAGAACTGACCTGGGCGGTAACAATTTGATGAATTGTATCCAATCACCAGCAAGTACAATCTTTTCACCTCAGCAGTGGTCAGACTCGGATGGTAACGATTGGGTAATTTAGTGGTGGTCAGACTTGGATGGTAATGATTGGCTAATTTTTACCCTATCATCTTTGAGTAAAATCTTTGCTCCTTGGTGGTGGTTAGACTTGGATGATAATGATTGGTTAACTTGCACCCAATCATCAATGGGCAAAATCTTCTTGCCTTGCGGAGGTTCTGATCTATGCAATATTATACTCCTCAAATTTGACTGAGGAGTCAAGTATTCCTATTATTAATTATTACCTTTTTAAGCCGATTCTTATGATAAATCATATTTTTCCAGTTGTTAGGATTCCACCAAGAATCCACTAATTTCTTTTTGTTGTGGGTACTCATATTGTTGATATCCACAGTATTATTTAAAAATTGGGCAGGTGATGAGCCAATCATAAGAGCAGGATCAGGAACACTAATACCTCCAACATTCTTTTCCTTAGATCAAAAAGGAGAATATCCAACATTGCCCCCCTCAAGAATGTTGGTAGGGGTATTTCAGTTATGGTAGTGTAATGCCTTATTATCCACTTGAGAGGTAGAAAGGGGGTGTGGAGCTTATTGGCAGCCTGCCCTTTTTTTGTTGCTGTTTTTGCAAGGTTGGTGTACATGCAGGAGGACTCCTTCTTGCTGGGTCCATTATTGGCTAGAACTAAGGGAACTTTGTAATTAAGCAATGACAAGAACCCTTGCTTCATATTGATAATGCCATCATACTCAATCATAAACTGAGTACCTATAAGCATGTCATAATCATTATTCTCCAAAGCCACTGCAGGGGCCAATAGAATGAGCTTCCTAATACAAATGGGAAGGGATGAATAAGCACCCAGAGCGCGGGTGTTGTTGGGACCAGCAGTTTCAAAGGCTTGGTTATATTCTAAGTCAGGTGCAAGCATGATTTTTTTCATCAGCTTGGAGGAGATTACATTCACCGGGGAGCCTGTATCTAGGATGGCCATCACCCAAACTTTTTGAATCACCACTTCAACCTTCATTAGTATCCCCTCAAAAGTGGATGCTAGTGCTAAAACCTCCTTGAGTTGGGAATTGGAGGTTAATTTACACACGGTCTCAGGGTAGTTTTTTTGGAGGGTTTTCATGGTATGGCCATGCTGGATAGGGCGAATAAGGTGTGACAACACCTCATCTGCATCGCTGGCAGTATTGATGACAATTGGCTCCCCTAAAACTTGGCAGAGATATGTCTCTTTGGGTATGGTGGCCTCATCTACTCCTTTCACATTCAAGCGATTGGGAACTTCCACTTCAGCAGGGGCTCCTACAACATAATAGCTGACCTCATCCATATCCCCCTCAGAATCATCCCTGGGGTATTTGTAACACGAGGTAATGGCATGAGTTTTTTAAATGAGTTAGGCACATGAGTTTTGTCAGCAATAGGCGTGCCTTTCCCTATGCTAACATTTCTTTTCCCTGCTCCTGTTCCTCGGCGTCAGCTTTCTTTTTCCAGCACATAGCCTCCATGTGGCCAAACTTTTCGCAGTATTTGCACCAAGGGCGTTCAGGACGTTTTGCTTTAGCGTTTTGCTCTTTAGGGTCCATTATCTGAAGGGGCTCCTTCTTGTCCTCAATAGCTAGGGCTCAAGGCTTAGGCTTTGAATCCTCAATGGTTAGAACGCGAGGACGAGATACTGCTCCATGTGGAACTTTGGGCTTATGGAAATCAGCGGCATCTATTAATGCTTCCTTGATGCCTTGAACGGTATGGAAATAGCATTTAACGGAGGTGATGTGCATCACTAGTGATGGGTAAGAAGCCACTCTAGTCAAAGCAGCGGCTATAGCATCATCCAAAGTCAACATTTTTGAGGTTAACAACATCTGTGCTTCCATATAAAATTGTTCCACAAAGGCGACCACTGACTCCCCTTTTCGAATGCTCATATGCATAAAGGCTTGCTTTTTCATGCTTAAAGCCTGTTTTGAGATGAACGTGCTTATGAGAGCCTCTTTAACTTTGGACCAGGTGCTAAGAGCATCCATATGTGGGACCATCACCTCCTGTTCCATGTGGCCCAAACAGGAAAGGATGTGCTTGGCCTTCTGACGATCAGTCGCCCCTTCCATAGCTGCTTCATAAACGTATAAAAACGAAGCAATGCTGCCCTCACTGGGGATAAACTTGTCTTTAAACAAAGGTTTGAATGAATGATAGTCATTCCCAGAAAGGGTATGAATAGCTGGAGCTTCTGCTTCTGAGGTTTCAGAGCAGTAGCTTAACTGATCAAAGGCCCATGAGAGGCGATTGAACTGGTCATGCATGGCTTCAAGCCAGGTTTACATGTTAGAGAGGGCTTCTAGGGGCCCAGATTCACATAGTCTCAATTGAGCTTCGATCCCTGATTTTTGAGTTTTAAGATATTCCACCCAGTTCTCCATTGCAGAGACTTGAAAATGGAGTTGTGATATCGTTGAGCTTAGGTTTAATTGAGCAGTTTCCACAGCTTTCACGTGGTTCTTCAGCTCTTCTTTCATTTGGTTACACCCTTCATTGTCATGAGAGTGGGAGCTTGGGCCTTGTACTCCATCCTTGATCTGCTCATACTTCTGCTCAACCTTTGTTAGTTGACTAAATACTTCCTTCAACAGCACAGAGCTTTCCAACGAAACTTTCATTGCTTTTGCTTCCATTTCACATTCAGTCAGGCGACGTGCCAAATATTTGGTATTTTTGAACAAAGCTTTGAGAGCTAGCTCCTTTTCTAGCTGAACAACCTTGGCCGTGAGGGTGGTGGTGGCGCTAGATGGTTCAAGCAACAGATGACGTTCAAGCTCATCAACATGCAAGAAGGCCTGAATTAACTGCTGCTCCACCACAGCCACACGCTGTTCATATTTCTCTTGAAGGATGGAGTGGGGGGCTGGAAGGTCATGATGTGTTTACTCAATTTGCTATTAAATCTCTTTAGCAAACCCCTCCAACAATGAGCAGGTGCTAGCGGAAGATGCTTTCAGTTCATCCCTAAAGATCTTTATGGCCTCCTCAATTTACTTTACAATCCCAGTATCCATAGTAGCAAGTCAGTCATGCAGCTGTATGATGAAGTTGCGATTAGCTTCTACACCAGATCTAACTGCTCCAAGATGTTCAGAGGTCAGTTGATACAGCTTATCATAGGCTAAATTCAAAGCTGCATGAGTATCTCAGTGTTGATGTAACTCTTCATGATGGCTGGCTAAAGGATGCATCATATGGACCAAGGCAGGATGAGCAAACTTGTGTACATAGGTGGTCACATTTGTAAGCTGACCATAGGTCTCTGGGAGGACACTAGTCTCATAGAGAAACAAGTGGTGTTCCACTACTAACGACGCTTGTTTGTGAGATGCAATGTTGCCAGGGTTAAGAATGCCATGGGTAAGATCTCTCACAGCTTCAGTGGCTGGCCAAGTGATGCGATGAGACTCAGGTATTAATATGGGCTCAAATTGTTTTTCTTCAAATATCAGAGTGGTAGGACTGTCCATGCAATCATCTTCTTCAGTTTCTTCCCCATTTTGCACCCAGCGGGTGACACACTCCATTTCTTTTTAATACTTATCAAAGTATTCAGGGGGCTCAACCTCTGTAGTGAGCACAAATTTGTGGGATCCACCAATGGATGCCACAAATAATTTGATAAAGTGAGATATTTACTTTTTAACAAAAGTATAAAATAACACTTATTAAGGTTTTTTATGTTTTTTGTTATACAGGCAGGGCAAAATAAGAAAGGTCCCTCTGTCACTTATAGCTTTTCCTATTTAAACTAGTTCAAATTTCGAGACCAGGGATATTTGAGGCAAAAGAATGCAAAGCTCAGTTATCTAAATTAGGAAATATAGGCTTTCAGCCTATCATATCGAAGATAAATATTTTGAGGCTAAACTGACTCATGTGGTAATGAGTTGATAAATTGTATCCAATCACCAGCGAGTACAATCTTCTCACCTTGGCGGTGGTCAGACTTGCATGGTAACGATTGGGTAATTTGGCGGTGGTCAGACTTAGATGGTAATGATTGGCTAATTTTTACCCTATCATCTTCAAGTAAAATCTTTGCACCTTAGTGGTGGTTAGACTTGGATGATAATGATTGGTTAACTTGCACCTAATCATCAATGGGCAAAATCTTCTTGCCTTGTGGAGGTTCTAATCCATACAATATTATACTCCTTGAATTTGACTAAGGAGTCGGAGTATTCCTATTATTAATTATTACCTTTTTAAGCTGATTCTTATGATATATCATGTTTTTCCAGTTGTTAGGATTCCACCAAGAATCCACTAAGGTCTTTTTGTTGTGGGTACTCATATTGTTGATATCCACAATATTATTTAAAAATTGGGCAGGTAATGGGCCAATCATAAGAGCAGAATTAGGAACACTAATACCTCCAACATTCTTTTCCTTAGATCGAAAAGGAGAATGTTTGACAGCCAACCTCAAAAAATGTTTTATTGAGGAGGCATAATTTCTCAACTATTTCATATTTTTTAGGGCCTTTTTTTAAGAAAATTCTTTTTTCCCAAAAAATTATATAAATACTAGCTGATTAACCCATGCTTCAAAACAGTGTCTATAAAATTTCAGATTTTCAATTTATTAATTTAGATTTTATATTATAGATAAACAAAACCACTCAGCCAAATCTAATTGCTCAATTGAATCAACCAAAAACCACCAACCACTCAGGTAAACCTAACTGAACTTATCAAAACAACCAATAACTAATCACCCCTCAAAACTAAACTGCGTCCTATTTAAATTTAAATTTTAAATTTATTGCGGGGAAGGCCAACCATGGGATGGACACTTCCAAAATTGACCCAAATGAGACAACACTTAGTAACAGGGAAGGCACCCCAGAGAAGCGATGCTATCTCTTGTTGCCAGTGGGAACGCCACTTATGGGGGAGGGAACGTGTGAAGGGGCCGTAGCCACAATTAAAACATGTGTGTAGGAAGGGGTCTGATTTGATGAACCAAACTGGGAACCAGGAGGATACCAGCTGTTGGCGGCGCAGTGGGAGGTATCCAAACATCCACGCTTGAAAGTGGTCCACCAAATGAGACCGGAATCTGTGGACAGTTTCTGGGAGGGTGGGGATGGAGCCTGTGATGGCATCCAAGACAATTGTGTGGATGGTCCACATGGCGATTGCAACCACCAGAGCATGGAGGGAGGGTGGAAGGGGGGAGGCCGTTGATAAAGCAAACATATCTCTTAACAGACTGAAGGAATGTGTTTGATTCTGGCCCAGTAGACGTTGAACTTCGCGCCATATCACTTTAGAGGTAGGACACTTCTTCAGGTGGTGGAAAAGCGTTCCATACTGGCCACACACAACGCAGGATGAGTGTAAAGCGTTAGAGCGCTCAGCTGTATGGTACACCCGCCTCAGGCAGCGCCACACATGGGAGAAGATTTGAGGCTGCAACAGAGGATAATGAGCGTTTTTCCAGATGGTTTTTTGGGTCTCAATGGAGTATGGGATGTCCATCATGTCCAGGTATTCCACCCTAGATAGGACATGGGGCCGTGTGGGGATCACGCCATCGTGGATGGGTAGCCCCTGTACCTCTTGTGTGAACTGAGGAGAGGGGTGGCCTCTTTGGGTTGTATGTCCACCAATATAAATTCTCCATTATGCACTTCGCATGGAGAGTAGGATTCATTTGTAGTGGGTTTTAGTACCGTGAGGACCTGTGGCCGATGAGTGTGAAGCCAGGTGATTCATCAGGGAGTGGGGGTTCAATGGATTGTTGAGGCCCAAGGTGCGGGAGAAGTTGGAGTGGGCCGCGTGGGACCAGTGTTGGGAGGGGAGCGTAGGGGCGGTGATGGCCGCAATCCAGGTACCCAAGATCTTGGCCGCATGGGCTCTGAAGTCAAGCAGGCCCATGCCACCATGCTGATGAGGGCCAAACATGACCTCTAACTGTACTGGTGAAGGGCGACCTGACCATAGCCATCCTTGAAGCAGGGCATGCAAGGATTTGAAGAAGCTTGGGGAGAAGGGGATGGCGTAGGCTCCAAACCAGACTTTGGAGAGGAGCATAGAGTTGGCTAAAACAACCCTGCCAGTAAGGGAAGTAGGGTGGGCTCTGAGGGAGGCGATGCGCTTTGTCACGTTGTCTAGAATATGACTCTCTATTACTGCTGATGCATATCCGCCTGCCTCCACCCACACGCCCAGATGGCGGACTGGCCCTATGGTAGGGCGTGGCACAAAGGGGAGCACCAGTGGGGCGGTATGGGGTGAGCTGGGAGGGTGAGCGCATGTGCGAGAAGATGGGCCAAGCTGAGCGCTGGTTGCAGGGGCCCAGCAGTTATGATACCAACCAAGGAGGATGATTTCAGTTTTGGAGGCATTCAGTGCAGCGTTACTTACCCGGGAATACTCCTGGATGAGGTCTTCAAGTGCGCGTGCATCTTTATTATTAGACACCCCAACCACACAGTCATCTGCAAACGCCATCATCTTGACTGGGGCTTGGCCTGGAACATGGACCCCAGTGAGTTGGGCATTCGCATTTCAAAGTAGTGGGTCAAGGCTGAAGTTGTATAAGAGTGGGCTAAGGGGGTCTCCTTGTCGCAAGCCCCTTTGAGGGCAGACTACTTCCGTTAGGAAGCCAGGACCACGTACTGCCATAGTTGCAGATTCCGTGAGCAGCATCACCCAGTTGATGAAGCGAGGGGGTAAGCGGAATTGATGGAGGCAGGCCCTGAGGTATTCCCAGTTTATTCTATCATAGGCCTTCTGTTGGTCCAAGAATGCAAGTGCCCCAGAGGCTGTGGACTGGCATGCTTTAGCAACAGAGTGCACGTTGTCCCAAATTGACCTTCTGGGTATGAAACGGAATTGTTCTGGGGAGATGGTGGCAGATGCTACAATCCCTAAACGGTTAGCCATGATTTTGGTTAAAATTTTTGTATCCGTGTTAGTTAAAGAAATGGAGCGCCAGCTGGCTAAGTCTAGATTGTCCCCTTTCTTAAAGAGTGTGATGGTGAAGGCCTCTTGTCCTCCTGGCAGGAGGCGCATTTCCAGAAGGCTCTGGTTAAGTGAGGCAAGCAATAGTGGGGATATATATTTGAAGTACTTTTTGTAGAATTCATATGGGAATGCCATCTGGGCCTGGGAATTTTCAGTTTGGTGCACTGCGAATGGCTGTCCATAATTCACTTGGAGTAATCAAATTCATTATTTCTGGGTATTGGGAAATGGTGCGGATGTGGGCTCAGTTGAGAAATTCCGCCACTTCAGCTGGCTGAATTGGATCAAATCAGTACAACTCAGAGTAATACTTTTGTGTTTCGATTGCCACTTCAGCTGGCGTATCCATGATGGAATCATCTGATCTTTGCACCTGTATGCAGGCCACACTCTGGCGTGGTGCAAAATTTTTTAAAAAAATATGCAGTGCACTTGTCACCTTTTGTGATGCGTTTGGCCCTGTACTGAACACAAACCCAATGTTTGTGTTGCCTTTTGAGAGCATTGAGGTGGGTGGCTGCCTCCGCCCACTTCTGGCCTCATGCAGGGCTGTATCCTGTGGCTGGGATGTTGGACTCCAGGTGTGCCAACTCTTCCAGAGCGCGCAAAATGATAGCTGATGTGGCTCATGAGCATCTGGAGGAGAGGTGGCGAGAGTGGTGGATGGATCCTCTTTAAAGGCTGCCCATGTGGAGATGGGGTCCGCGCAAAATGGTGTAACAAAATCTTTTTTTAAAGTTGCTGATTCCACCCAAGTGGAAAATCCTGGCGATGTGAGCTCAGGGGGGCGGATTTTGCACCAATGTGGGGCCTTAGCCGCTGTGACAGGTAGGTGGTAGGTTATCAAGACCAGTTGGTGGTTGAGTAATCCATTTTTGTTGTTTTGAAGTGGGATATGTGGGGTTGGAATCTTGCTGGCGTAAGGATAAGGTTGATGTGGGACATGGACCTTAATTGGCCGTTGTGGACATGGGGGCGCGTCATGTTCTCGAGCAGTGGGGCTTACCACAGCAGCGCATCCATTAACCCAAGGGTGGCCTTTAGAACATGAAGTTCAACGTGACCCTGGGGGGCGTGGGAGGAGGAAGGCCACCAGTCCATTGGAGTGTTTAGCCAACAGTTCATGTTGCTGACTACAAAAGGGTCTGGGGTAGTGGGAGGGATTTGACTGATGAGAAAAATTCCTGACGCTCTCGTGCACCGTTTGGGGCATAGATGTTGATGATAGCGTGTACCACGTCAGTCCACAAGAAAGTGACAATGAGGGCTCAGCCATTGAGGAAGGTTTCTGATGATAAAAATTTCAAAATTATTTTTCTGAATTAGCACCCTGTTGAGTAATTGACTGGACCTAATTGACGGATATTCAATAGGGACAAATAAGGTTAGCTGTTTAGAAACTTATTATGGATCATATCAGATATTAGCAATTATGGACCAGGTATTTTCTAAGCTTATGCAAAGCTTAGAATTCGCGGCCTAGCAATTTCACTTGGTTATATTTGACTATGATGACATGGGCCTGAGGGCTTTGTTGGTTAGGTCAAACTTAAATCTAAGCTTTGATTTAATGACTCAGGCACATGGGCTTTGTTGGTCTATGTCAAAATTAGT
>JAKSZP010014217.1:0-11836 GCA_022478985.1 Massospora cicadina | reverse complement strand
CCCCATATCTTGTCCAGGGTGGACTACCTGGACATGATGGACATCCCTTATTCCCTTAATCCCAGAAAATAATTTGGAAATACGCCCACCACCCTCTTCTGCAGCCTCATATCTGTTCCCACATGTGGCGCTGCTTGAGGCGGGTGTACTGCACTGCTGAGCGCTCTAATACTTTGCACTCATCCTGTGTCATGTGTGTCCAGTATGGAACGCTGTTTCACCGCCTGGAGAAGTGCTCTACATCTAAAGCGATCTGGCGTGAGGTGCAACGTCTGCTTTTCCAGGATCAGGCACATCCCTTCAGTGTGTCTAGGGATATGTTTGCTTTATCTATGGTCACCCCTCTTCCACCCTCCCTCTGTGCTTTGGTGGTCGCAATCGCCATGTGGACTATCCACACGATTCTCTTGGATGCCATCGCAGGCTCCACCCCCACCCTTCCAGAAGCTGTCCGCCGGTTCTGGTCACACTTAGTGGACCACTTTCAAGTGTGGTTGTTTGGTTACCTCCCACCACATCGCCATCAGTTGATCTCTTCCTGGTTCCCAGTCTGGTTCATCACATCTGACCCCTTCCTCCACACGTGCTCAATTGTGGCTCCGGCCCCTATACACGTTCCCCCTCCTCCCAGTAGTGGCGTTCCCACTGGCAACAGGAGACAGCATTAGCTTCTCCGGGGTGCCCCTTATTACTGTGTTTTGTTTTCCTCATGTCTTATCAGAAGTGTCCATCCCCTGGTCAGCCTTCCCCACAATAAATAAAAAATAAAACTTTAAAGTTGTCAGCAGCATACTGAGTCGTTGTCAGTTTGACCTTAGACGCCTGAATTGCCAATTTTTTATTTTGACAACTAATTAATGGCATTTTGCCTGATGGGCCATGGGAACATCCCATGGCCACCCCATATAGGGGAGGTCCCATGAGGTCAGGAAAGGGTTCAGGATACCCAACCCGCCTGTGCCTGGTCGCTCTGGAGTCCATTTGGTCAAGCAGGAATCATTAGGCAGGGATATATGTGCGTCCAGGGCAGGTTTTAACTGGAGTCAGCAATCCCAGTGGCCCAATGCCATCAAGTTTGGCTGGTAGTTCTACACTTGATACTTCATTATTTGATACATTGTTATTTTGAATTGCACACCTGTTGGGCTTCATTGCATTAATTTTGTTTGAACCTTCCATTCCAAAATAATGTTAGCTATCCAAAATCTCAGCATAGATCCGTTTGATTTGTATTATTAATTCATTCAAGGTTAATATGAGGACTGGTGGCGGGATCTGTAATAGTTAGGCTGTTACCCATCGCTCATAAACCACATGGGCAAGGTTACCCTGGGTGATGAGGGGGGCAGCTGGCCTTTTTGGTCCCTTTTTAGATGGAATTGGGAATGTCACCCGGTCCAAATGGAGGGTTCATTCATATGGACTTACATTATTCTTATCTTTTGCAAAAGGGGGGCACCACCACCAGGGAATAGAGCGAGAACCACATTCTTATAGGCCTTGGGCAACTTGATTGCTATTAGCGTGGCAATTTTTGGGAGAGTATGAGGAGCATCTGGGTGGGAGGCATGTAAAAGCATCAACAAGCTCCAAACAGTATGCGCAATCCTGGGCTTCACCCATTTGTTCTCATAGGCTGGATAGCCTTTCCAGCAATGATATATTGGACTAATCATTGAGATTTGTGAGAACCAAGATGACCTCCACTTAAGCCTCCTCCATATACTCGATTGCAATAGGCTCTAGATCCAAGGGGATTGCCCCCTTGAATAAGGACAACTGAGACATATGGAAGACTGGGTGTTGCCTCCAATGAGGTGGCATTTATAATTGGAACGTGCCATTACCCAAATCTTCCTCCACCAAGTGGGGACCTGAGCATTTGCTTGCAAACTTACGCAAGGCACTTGCATCTTCAAATGTTGCATGTTGAGCATGACATATGAACCAACCTTGATTACATGAGCTGGGAGCCACTTCCAATCTGCAAACCACTTATAGTCACTTATAGCCTTAGTAAGTTGCTCCCAAACTAAGGACTGCGTTGTCTGGATATGTTGGGCATGATCAATGGCAGCTGGTACCTCTGGGCAAAGACACGGGCCAACTGAGAATGAGGGGTTGTACCTCAAGGTTGCTTCATATGGGGAGAATCCAGTTGAGACGTGCATTCCATTATTAAATGTAAACTGAGTGAGGGGAAGGTCATCAACCCAGATATCCTGAGCAGCAGCCGCGTAGCAGCGCAGGTACTGTTCAAGGATATGATTGACCCATTTAGTTTGGCCATTGGTTTGGGGGTGGTACGTGGTGGAATGACAGAGCGTAATCTTAAAGATCTCCAAGAGCTAATTTCTAAAATTGTGCCGAAAACTGGGGTCCTCAGTTGCTGATAATCTCATGTGGGAGGCCAAAAATTGAGAACACATGGCGCATAAAAAGACGAGCAGTTTCCTCAGAAGTGATAGCAGAAAAAAAGGATTAAAAGGAAATTTTTTTGAAGCGGTCAAAAAACACCATCACTGCTGTAAAGCTATTGGAACTGGGAAGGATAATGATGAATTTCATGGACACTGATGTCCATAGACCCTCTGCCTGTTGTAAGGGATGAAGAAGACCATTCTTGCCAGACCGGTCTAATTTGGCCCACACAGGTTACACAATCTGCAATTCATGCCGGAACATCTTTTGACACGCCCACTCAATTATAGGTACACTTGATTAAGTTGAAGCACTTCTTATTCCCTGAATGTCTGACTGTGGGAGGGTCGTGGTGAGCCTGGATCACTTCAGCTCTAAGGAGGGGAGGAACCCAAACCCGTGACAAAAATTATATGAGATCCTCAGCTAAAGAATACAAGGACTGCTTTAAAGCAGGGAAGGACAACCAATCCAGGTCTACCCCTTCTGAACAGGCTGTTTGCGCTGTTAAAACTTGGGAGCTTAGGGATCTCTTTCTGCTAAGCATCACTTTTTGAAAATCAATTTAGCCTGAAATTTAGCTCCACTAAAGAGATTTACGAAAACTATTAGCAAATATGGCGGAAAACCCCGCAAAAGAACCCGCAGGCTATGCCAAACGAGCCAGCACCACCCCAAATGAAGCAACCCTCGGTTACCCACCTCAGGGTCAACCAGAAATATCTGCTCTCAAGCAGTGGCCATAAAAGCAGGCACCATTTCCCAACCTGGAGCTAATTCAAATAGCGCCAGTTCACCTGATCGCACTTCTGCAACCTGCACGCCTAACAGCTCTGTGTGCGCTGCCTCCCACCAACCCGCTGGGCCCCCTCCAACCAAGGAGGCCATCACCCACGCTGTTTTAATGGCGTCTGATCGGTTGAATGCAACTCAGCCCATCCAGGCATTCACCTCCCCCATTGTGTCAGCTAATTCAGCCCCATCTATTATTGCTGACACCGTGTTTCTGGCTCCCTCCATGAGGGGCGATACCCAGCTACCTGGACCCCAAACCCTCAGATGTAAGGTTGGATTAGCCGCACATTCTGGTTCACTAAGCACCAAATTGGGACAATCTACTCTTCCCAATGAGGATTCAAATGGTTCGGATTTTGGAACTTCACACCAGTTCCAAGCTCACCCGTCCCATTTAAACCCCATAATTGGCACTTCTCAAGTCGGCACTTTATCTCCATATGCTGAAAACGACCAATTCACCAATCAACTAGTGAGTTTTGACCACGAAATCACAGCAAATACTCGGGCTGAATTTACCCAAATAGATTGGGATGGTGATGAAACATCGCCCTCCTTCCAATTGGCTGGAGTTAATTCCAATCTGGATGGGCCTCCCCAATTTAGCGAGGCCCAACAATCACCTGGCCCCAAACCCTCAGAAGTAAGGTTGGAATAGCCGCACATTCTGGTTCACTAAGCACCAAATTGGGACAATCTAATCTTCCCAATTGGGATTCAAATGGTTCAGATTTTGGAACTTCACACCAGTTCCAATCTCACCCATCCCATTTAAACCCCATAATCGGCACTTTATCTCCATATGCTGAAAATGACCAATTCACCAATCAGCCAGTGAGTTTTTCCCACAAAATCACAGCAAATACTCGGGCTGAATTTACCCAAATAGATTGGGATGGTGATGAAACATCGCCCTCCTCCCAATGGCTGGAGTCAATTCCAATATGGATGGTCCTCCCCAATTTAGCGAGGCCCAACAATCCGCCCCAAAATTTAATATGACGCCAGCAACTGCTGTAACATTCCAGCAACAAGGGAACTCCGCAAACTTGTCTAAACCACCAGCTCACACTCAACCTGCGATTGCAGCCCAAAGCAAACACAAACGTACCAAAGGAGCCACTGGTGCGTGGCAAAAACCTCTGGCACCAACGCTACCTAAAGCTTATCCCCGTGAAGTGGCGTTTATTGCTGATGTTAAGAAGAAATGGGACGAAACTAGAGCGCAAAAAGCTCTACCTCGCTCAACCCTCTCCCACGCAATTCGCCTTTATTATGGGCATAATCCTGTTGAATTCTATATGGAGGATTACTTCTCATACTTTGCAGCGATTGCGGAGACATTCCCAATTAACATCACCATTTATGAATCATTGGAGGGCCACTACATCGATGTGGGCTTCACTGAAGCTGCCCTTGCTGACTATGCTGCCACCCTCCAGGTCATTATTCCATGTGGATCTCTTTGCATCTCCCGCACACGCTCTCACCTGGAGAAAATTTCATGGGTTACTTTTTTCAACCTACCAACGACTGTTGATCCTGAGTCTCTTAAACTGGCGCTCCATCGTAGTTTAATGGAGTTTGGGTCTGTTCTTTCAGTGGACTTTAGCATCCCCTCTTACTATGCTCCCACTCAAAGAGCTCGCACTGCTAAGGCGTCGTTCATCCCCTCCCCCACTGTATCCCGCAACATTGAGGTTATTCCTCGTGTGGCGGTAGTTGGGGCATGCCCTGAGATCTTTTTTGTCGACCCTGATCTGGCGCGCCCCCGGTGTTCATGGTGTAACGCCCTTGGACACTTGTATAGTGGCTGCACAGCTCGAAAACAAGCCCTCTTAGCCACCACCCAGGGGCCTAAACCAGGCCAAAAACGATCCCACGTGGCCGCAGCAGCAACTCCACAACCCACACAATGGGCTCCCATTCAAGACCTGTCCCCTGAGGCCTTACGCCTAGCAGTTGAAACAGCTAACCCCACTATTGGTATGGGATACCTTCGCGCTCATGCCCCCTTCCAGTGGGCACCCCCTCCAATCTCCCAGAGTCAACTCTCTCTCACCAAGCGCAAGGCATCTCCCACAGGGTGCCCCTCGTCAGCCTTCCCCACTCAGGGCTCCGCGGCACCCCCACCAACCTCCACCAGCGATTTATCGCATCAACCCTCAGCTCCCAATGGAGCTATGCCCACCAGCATGGACTGGCAATCAGCGGCCTGCGGTAGAAGTGCCACCTCAAAGAGTCCTACCCCAACCCCACAGTCCATTTCGCGCGGATCCTTTGCAGTGTTGGAGGAAGTGAATATGGACTCAGACGCATCAATCGGGGACACCGCGGAGGTCACCATTGAGCACCCTCAGGTCCTTCCCCTGCAACGGAGCGGGGGCAGCATCCTAGGCTGGCTTACTGGGTCCTCCGCCCCCACTCTCTCCTTCCCCTCAGAACCCTCGACGCTCCTCACGGATTGCAGCTAATAGTCAAGCTAAAGGACTCAAAATAGCCGCCTCACAGCAGGTTTAAGCGCTGGCAACCCCCCAGGACATGGAGGGGAACAGCTATGAGTCCCCATGGCAGCACCCTGGCCCTGCAATCCATCAACGCAAATGGGTTGCGGGACTTTAAGAGGAGAGCCCGCCTCCTCCGCAACTTCAGGTCAGCACAAATTGACATCGCTGCTGTCCAGGAGCCCCGTATCCTCCCCCATGAACAATCTGCATGGAATGAACAGTTTGGAGGCAACTCCTTCTAGACAAACCATGCCGCCCTTATTGTTTTGAATCCCCGGGTTAAAACCCATTCTTTTTCACAATATCTAGGTGGCCGCCTTATACTGGCCAAACTCACCACTCCTGACTTCTCCTTCTTCGCTGCAAGCATCTACCTGCCTAATGCAGGTCAGGAGCAAAATCGGCTCTTGGAAGAGCTCGTCCAACTCAATCTCCCACGGAATATTTGGGCCTAGGGCTTCTGGACACGCGATCCCACGCCACCACAATCTTCCTGAAGTTCCTATGGCCGATTGTCTGCTGGGACGCGACCCCCATGCCCCATTGGGCGCCCGCCCTCCGCCAGTCAGTGTCAGCAGCTCTGGGTCTTCCTAGAGCATCTCTGACCTCATTAGGGGAGTGGCTCACAAACCACCCAGGCCATCGCCTGAAACCATCCTCATCCCCCTACTGGAACCAGGCTCTCCTTGCCCTGAAACGAGTAGGCGCGCGGATCCACCATGCCTTCCCATACAGAAGGGAAGGCCCTGGCCTCAGCCCCCGTCGTCATGCAATTGTGCACAATGGACAAGTTGTCACAACTCGCCTCAACCCCAAGATCGTCCTCCCATCCGCCCAAGACTCCTTGAGCTCCTCCCTCCCTCCGTGAGATTTGACCTTAAGGAATTGTGGAAGGACGTCTATCACCCCATCCTGTCAGAAAAGGTGTCCAACACCTTATGGAGGGTGCTCCACTGTTCATACAGGACAGGGGAATGGACTGGCCCTACCTTCCAGCACCAAAGCTGCCCCCGCTGTGCAGAGCCTATTGATTCCCACCTCCATCGTTTTTTCACCTGTCCAGGTGTTGCCGCATTTCGGACAAAGGCCCGCGCGCTCCTCCATGCTCAGCCCTGGTCTGGAAACCCTGTGCAAGACCTCATGTTTGAGCAGACATTGCCTGGTTGCCACCGACCCCTCTGTGTCCTCGCCTATGCCACAGCCATCTGGACCATCCATAACTCCTTCCTTCGTGCTGCCTTTGACCAGCAGGTGTGGACCCTTCCACACATGATCACTTACTTTCAGGTACACTTTGAGATGTCCCTGAAGGTCTGCACTATGTCGCCAACCCTCACCCGCTCAGTTGTCACTGCAGTACGACTCTGGCGCGCAAACCCCCCTCCCTTTCTTGATGCCTCCTCCCTCCCCTCCCCTTGCCTCAGGCTCTTAGGAGCCCAGGCGTAATTCAATAAACATCGATGAATCCCCCCTTGCGTTGGGACCATCTAGTACTAAAAAAATCTTGGGAGCTTAGGGGTGTATCTGGAGCTAAGTCCACTGTCAAAACCATGGGATGGATAATGGATAAGATTTGGGTCGGAGGGATGACTGTGACAAGATTTGATCATCTGAGTATGCTGGATAGTGTGTGGGGTTACAACTTAAAAAGTCAGGAAGTACATTCTATGCTCCTTTCAAAAACTCATACTTGAAGTTAAACTGCACAAAATCCTGTAGGTTTGGGCCTGATAGTGTGCCAACTTCTGTGGCTTGCATAAATAAAGAAGGGCTTGATGATTGGTTCACACTGTCAACTCCTGCATGGCGCCATGCAAGAGATACCACCAGTGGGTCAAGGCCCAAGCCACAGTTTCCAACTCTTTATTGTAGATGTCCCAGGACTGTTCAGTGTGAGAGAATTTGCGCGAAAATAGGTGACCAGGTGTTCTAACCCATTGTGCTCCTGAAGCAAGACAACCCAACTGCAACAGATGACGCATCACATGCTACTACAAAGGGTTTGGAGAGGTCAGCATATATAAAATGGGAGGTGACAAAAACACTTTTTTAATAGACTCAAAGGCCTTTTGGCACTCAAGTGTCCAACAAAAGGAACGTTCTTACCCATAAGCGATGAAGTGGAGTGGCTAACTGGGATAGGGTAGGTAAAATTTCTTTAAGAATATGAGAGTGCCCAAGAAGCTTCTCAATTGCTTTTGGGTCGGTGGATTTGGCCATTCACGGATGCCATCCAGCTTATTGGGGAGAATGGCATACCCATCATTTAGACGAGATTGCCAAGAAGGTGACTTCCTCCTAATAAAACTTACACTTTGAAGGTTTAACAAACAGACCTACCTTATGTAAGGTAGCCACTACCGCCTCCAAGTCCTTCAAATGTTGTTTAGGATAAGGGATTGTACCAAAATATTGTCAATGTATGCAACTGCACAAGTGAACTATAGCCACCCAGCACACTATTGATCATCCTTTGGAATGTGGCTGGAGCATTCTTTAGGCTAAAAGGCTTCACTCAAAATTGGAAGATGTTTTATACTTTGTTCAGATTGCAGTAAGACATTACTGACCTTCCTTCACAAAATCTGATTAAAGGCATTGACCAGATTGAGTTTTGAAAACACACACAATTTGGAAATCGCTTGACTGATTGTTTGTTCCAGAAGCAGAGGGTAGGGATTGTGGACTGTGATCTTATTAAGGTGACCGTAATCCATGCAGGGACAAAAGGAACCATCGGACTTTTTAGAAAAAACAATGGGGGAAGCAACAAGAGAAGTTTCTTTGAACAACCAACACTTCTTAAGCATGTCATACAACCATACATTAAGGGCAGCCTCTTCCTCTGCTGTATGCGGGTACAGTGATCAGTTAATGTTCACCACCTGAACCATAGTCTTAGACCCAAGTTAAATTCTGTATGAGGGGGAAGATGGTCTGCCTTCTCGGAGTCAAAGATACTCTGATATATCATCATTGCTTTTGGAAATTGATGGGAGACCCATTGGGGAGACAAGGGAAGTGATTGAACTCAGACCTTGAGCTTTAGTAAAAGTATCCAGTAAAGGAAACTCGCCCTTCATCTGACCATTGGAGAATGACAGCATATTGGACATGAGGTGAATCCTTACATGCTGCCAATGCCACCATCCCACTCACAGAATTACCAGAAACACAAGGTTAGGCATTGCTGAGAAATGATTGAAAAATTAAACTGGTGAACAAAGAAAGGTACTGGACGCCATACTATGTAAGATGGCTGGGAGGCCAATGATGCGACCATCGCTTCAGGACCCAAGTCCAGGTCAAGATCAAGCTTGTGGGTCAACTTAAGGCTCATAGAATTGCCACTGCTACAGTGTCAACCAAGGCCTCAAAAGACACCTGGTGTGATCTAATACTAATTTTCATTGGCAATACAAAATAGGAGGAGTTCTGCTGATTGGTAGATATGGTTGAGTCCATTGATAAGGATGAGATTGTGACGAGATTGGGAGAGATCACAAGATTTGCAACAAGGGCAGATGATTTATAAGCCAGAAAGCCAGAATATACTAACATGGGTGCGGGGTCTTAACTTTTAGCATCAAAATAGATACTTATTTAGAGCAGTAATCTGAAACTAAGGCCACCTCGGTGTAATCAAGCATGGGAATCCTCTTTTGGAGGGCATGCTGAGTAAAATTTGGAGACACTGGGGATGTGAAGTAATGATAGAACTCCATCACAACCCTATTCATCTGATAGAAAATGACCACTTCTGCGCCCATCTCAATGAGGAGGTTGGAATGACTGAAAATAATGGATGGTTGATTATTTCAGGATAGCGGCAAAGTAAATTGAGACTGGCCTGCCAATTGGGATGCCAAAGCACCCAAATGACAAGCCCAAATTCCAGAGGCACTGCTGCTTGAATAACAGTTATATGAATCTTGAAGGGATTTTGCTAATGAGCACCAATTGGATATATAGGTGAAAATTAACCCAGCAATGAACCAGGCAAACATGGCCCAGGGCCCACAGGTTTTGGAACTAAACAAATGTGGGTCAGAAATAGTGGCTTAAATTTTGTCATTATAAATTTTGGTTTTGGGAAAAGGGATTTAGTTTTGAAATAAAGGTAGAAAATCAACTGCCAACTTTCTCAGTGTGTTATGACTTTTAAATAGATGATTGATATGGGAATAGATTAGTAACACTCAAGATTGGGGCCCTTGAGGATTCGCCTAACCCAGAAAACTTTGAGTGGGAGGGGAAAGCAAATTTACTTTGAACCAACTTTGAAACCTTCAGCAGCAGGCCGAGTCACTGTCAGTTTGACCTCAGACACCCAAGTTGCCAATTTTTTTTATTTTGACAACTGGATCAATGGCATTTCGCCTGATGGGCCATGGGAACATCCCATGGCCACTCCATATAGGGGCGGTCCCATAAGTCAGTAAAGTGTTCAGGATAACCAATTTGCCTGTGCCTGGCCGCTCTAGCGTCCATTTGTTCATGAAGGAATCGTTAGGCAGGGATTTACATGCATCTGGGCAGAATTCAAACTGGCGTCAGCATTTTCCAATGGCCTAATGCCATTGAGTTTGGCTGATATTTCTACACTTTTTATAAACTCCATAACTTATTGAAAAATTAAATCTAATGGAAAAATAAGAGGTGAGGATGGAATACAGTTTATTCAGCTGAGGGTAAAGGACTGGGAGGTTGAGCTACTAGTTTCCTATCACTTCTGACCATTGCTGGCTGGCAATCGCCATCACTAGCCATAGTTCTAGCATTGATGGGCTTACAGGCCATTTATTCTTGAGTCAATTAGTTGCTTCATTGTGTATGACAAGCAATCCAGTGGGAAAAGCTAAGTGCATGGCTTTATAGCACCCAGGGATTAAGTACAATAATTTCAAGATCCAACAGAGATTATTGGAAATAATCCAAATGGTCTTCAGAACCAAACTTTTGTGATGGGGTGCTCGTTGTCAAAACTCTTGGCAACGAGAGCCAAGTATATCACCCATACACAATAATGGTAGATGAAAGCTTAAAGTTGTATTGGGGCTGTTCTCATAGTCTTTTTGAAAAAAGGTCCTGCAACAGATGCAGTTCCATCAGCAATTGTTCGCCCAAGAGAATGTGTTGCATCATGGACCAATACTTTTGAACATGGCACATTCATAATATCAGTGGCCAATATCTGCTTCCAGTTCAGCGCATATGGGGTAATCCTTGCGCGGGTAGTCCAGTATGCTATGCTTACCAGATTAAAATTAATGGTGCAGGATCCGCCAGGTAACTGACCGTTGCTTTGCCATTGCTAGTTAGGAGTTAAGGCTTAAAATTAACTCCTTCGTTTGATGGTTAATGTTATAGACTTTGGCTGACTAGTCATTCATAATTTGTGGTTGAGTGGGAGGGTTGCGTCCAGGTTTCAGAAGCGGATCCCTATATTTGACTGGGGTCAATTTATAGCAGCTTTTAATTGTATTGGAGGCATACTCGTGGGCAATTTAATGGCATAACTCCCAGTTTGTTGTAGAAATCATTTCATGAATATGAGCCTCAACATCCCTGTGGATTTGGTTGGCATCTCGATCTGATAGTTCAAACAAACAGCCACCCAGGTGCACTGCCCAATTGCACAATCACCAGTAATATAGGCTGCCTTTCCAGGAAGGCATTTGTGGGTGGTAATCCTGATAGTGATAGTTCTACACTTGATACTTCAATATTAAATACTTTGTAATTTAAAATTGCACGCCCATCAGGCTTTGTTGCACCAATTTTGTCTGATCTTCCATTACAAAATAATGTCAGTTATCTGAAAGCTTGGAACAAATCTCCTCAATTTGCTGTACTAAACTAGTGGAGGAAATTGTGGGAACTGGTAGCAGGATCCATAACGGGTAGCTGTTACCCAACACTCATCCACAACAGGGCAAGGTCACCCTGGGTGACGAGGGGGCAACTGGCCTTTTTGGCCCCTTTATTATGGAAATGAGAATGTCACCCAATCCAAGCAACGGGAACGTTCATCAAGACTTACAACTAGCCTCTGGACTATGAAAAGGGACAACCATCCCTTGAAATATAAGCTTTTACAATTTCTTTCACAT
>JAKSZP010014216.1:0-11875 GCA_022478985.1 Massospora cicadina | reverse complement strand
TAAGTGTAATTATATTTTTTAAAATCTAAGTTGTTTCCTTTATAAATAAACAGTAAGATTATTTTTGCTTATTTTAATTTATCTTGGTAATCTTGTGTGTAGACTAATGTTAGCCAATTACCATGCACTTGTTAGATTTTTATATAATTAGAGTATCTTAAAGAAAGGATTTTCTTTATTTTTTATTTATTGCATTCTATGTCTGATTTTAAGACATACAATACTATTATTGTATTACAGTAAAATTGGGTTCCTAGTCATTTATAAGACTTGAGTTGCCTGAAAACTTTTGAAAATCTATCACTAGCATCAGAATTCTAAATAAAGCACAGATTAAGAAGTTTACCTCATAGTGTTTAGATTGGTTTTGGCTTTGAAATGATTCCAAAGCCCAATACATGTTTCAGCTGAAGATTTTCATATGATTTTGCATATAATTGATATACCAAATTAGAGTTTGGCATTATTGTAGGCCTAGAGCTCTTATTTATATAAATTACAACAGCGTCATTTATATTACTTCTTTTTAGGTTTATGGTATAGGTGTTAAATTTAGAAATGAACAGCCCTATTTTAGTTTCTAATTTAATTTATAGACTTAAAACCCCATAATAACTTAATATTACCTAAAGTAGATAAAAAACTACTAGTATAAATAATAATAATAAGACAAAAAGACAAGGAAAAGTTATTTTAATCTCTGGAAACCTCTTCTTAGATATTCTTGAATTGACTTTTTTGGACTGTTTCTTTAGATTCTAGAAGTAAATTTCACCATATGAGTTTTCATCTTCCTTTTTAGTGGTCCTTCATTACTCTAATACCCTAGTTTAATCTTACCCTTTTTAATGAGCTATATTGCATAAGTTAGCTTAGGATTTTTCCACTTGCTGTAGTTATTCTGATTGATGTCCCCAATATCTAATATACAAAAATATTGACCATCTATGTTATTCTTGGTTTTCACCAAAGCATCTGCACACCAAATTTTGTACCATTTTTCTGTTAGTCCTCTGGTGTAGGTTTTATGGTCAAAGTTTAAAAAAAATATGTGGAGCCCATAGTTTATCTTGGTCACCAAGTCTAACGCCAAAGTATTCATTGTATGCTAGTTTTATAAAATCAGAAATAGTTTTACTACTTTTTAGAGTGTAATCATCACATATGTAGAAAAATGCATCAAATGATTAAACAGTTCCTTTTACTGGAATATATTCCTTTCACTAAAATAAAACTTAAAAAAACAGAAACAGATGTTATTTTGGATATAAACATGACTATTGTTGGGATTTTTGCCCATATTCCCAGCCTGCTAGATTACCTGGTATTGCTAGGGGAAAATTCCCTAAGGTGAAGTGAATCAGAAATTGGTTGGCCCAAGTTTTGGAGTAACTATGTTTGGGATATTTTGGGATATTCACCTGGTCATATCTGTTGAGGATTGATCCAGACAAATACTTAAGATCTCATTGGGCAGAGTTGCCAATGAAATGGGGGCATCTGATAGTGATTAACTATCAGCTGTACTGATTGGGATTGGTTGGGTTTCATCACTGACTGATTAGGAATGAATATCAAGTTGCAAGGTGAGTGATGCCACCTGCAACTAGCGGATTGACTGGTTGGTGAGTGACCTGCCTTAATGGGTAATAAGTCCCATTACCTAAGCAGGTCGCTAGCCAAATATAATTGGTTCACTTGGATTGAGAGGAAAACGTTAGGGACATGTTTTCCAACTCTTTCCATTTGAGTCCTCAAGGATGTCCAATGACAGAGTCCTAGCCAGGATGTGGAAGACCATCACTGATGAGACGAGGATGGGTGATTCAATAGCAACAGCTGTCATTTCATTGAAGAGGCATCAACCAAGGTTAGACATCTGAATTCCTCACTATATATTCTCTAGGATTTACTATAATAAAAACAGTACTTTACAGTCAAACAGTAGTTAGATAAATAATTTTAAGTTATAAATTTGGTATATAGTTAATCTATCATCAGCTTCTATTGTGTTGTTATGTCTCAAGTAAATTACTGCAGAGGGCAACAATTGGAAAACTCTTAGAGAAAAGAGTAAAGATCCAAGCGGGGATCTAGAGAAGAAGGAGCCACAATCAGGGATATCTGCCAACTGTGTGTTGTTCCAAAAGAGACTGTCACCAGGGTATCTCAGCAAAGATTGGGTGGACAAGAGCAAGGAAACGAATCCCTACAAGTATGACTTCACAAGTATTTAATCAGGAATACTGGCTGAACGTTGGGCCAAAATATAATTTATACTCAACTACAGATAATAGTTTCACTTTTCTTTCTCTTAACAATCACTTTAGTTACTACAATTCGATTTGAACAGCAAATTTGGATAATCACACACAGGAAAGATGGGCAACTTTATCAATAAAAATAATACAACATGGGCAAGTGTCATGGCGAGCGGTGCACTTAATGGTGCATCTAAGGGCAAGAAACGCCCTGGAGGGGGACCAGGAACCCAATCTGCAAAGAAATCGCAAACTCAGACACCATCTGGGTTTATGGTATTCACTGTAAAGCACGCGCAATATATGTACATTCAGTTCAACCAACCCTTATTAAAGGTGGAACATGGGATCAGACTCTTCCTTGGGGATGAGTCACCAACCCTGTGGGAGAAAACATGTGAGGCACAGCCCTCACTTTTCCCTCACGCGGTGTATGTAGCCACCAACAACATGGGCTGAGGCTGGATCAATATTGGTTTCAAAACAGCTGATGAAGCTGATGCTGCAGCAAAAGTCTGTGTGGAAATTGCCCTCCCTGAGGGCAAAAAAATTGTGTGCACTGCGCGCACCAGATGGAACAAAGTGAAAACTTTGTTCATCTCTTTTGACTCACTCCCCACCAACCTTCCTTGTAAGGTAATTGAAGAGGAGCTCTGCAAAGGTCTCATGGCCTACGGAGAAATTCAGCAACTCAAATTACAGCGATTTTGCCTGATGCCCAACCTGTGCACGGGCAAAGATATTGCTGTAATTAATCCCTTCCCAGAAGTGGAAGAGGACTTATCCAGAATTCCCCACACAGCAGAATTTCACTTTGAAGATGGGGGCCAGTCAGCTGCATTCTGAGTTACACCAGAGCGCGCACTGCCCATTTGCAACCACTGTGGCTCACTGGGCCACAAGGAACACGCATGCCCTGTGAAAGAGGGCTTAATGGAAAATGACTATTGTTAGGAAGCAATGGACGAAGATAATGAAAACTTCGCCAAAATGACTGACAGTCACCACCCATTCCGCTAGGGTGAAGATGGACTATATTCCATCGTGGACCCAGTTACAAGCAAACAACATAAAGTGGCACAAAAAGCCCACAAGCGAGCAGCGGCTGAAGCGGTGGCACACGCGGAGTCCACCATTAACCCAGACAAATTTGGGAGGATATTTTGGATATTCACCAAAACAACCAATCAGAACAATATGCCCAGGTCAAAAATTTTCACAGTAACCTGACTGAGTCACAAAGTGACATAAGTCATGCACATATTGAGGAACAATGCAACCGCAATTTGGGAAAAAATGTGGTGCACAGTTCACCAAAGTTGAACCTCAAAAATACAAATTTAATCAACAATCCGCATCAAATCAACATGAGACCTGTGCAGGAAAAGTTGATGCAAATGCAAAAAACCGCAAATCCCATTGAATCATTGGGTCAGATCAAGGGAACCAACAATGGCAGTGAAAGAGTTGGAGTACAGATGCAGAGCATGGCCAAAATGAGCTGTGGTGGGATAGGGCCAGAGGGCCCTCCCAACTGCTCCTGAGGCGCTGCGGGCACCTTAGTGTCAATAGGGATGCTAAACATCGTGGGAGCCAGGGCTCATATGTCCCAAGCCAAAAAGCTGGCATTCCTGCAAAAACCTTTTGTAGACATCTTGGCCATCCAAGAAACCCACTGTCTACAAGGGGAAGAAGAATCCTGGTCAACCAGGGTCGCACCATCTTAATCAGTATGGACGTCTCACTGTGGGGTGATCATCCAAAACAACAAAAAATTTAAAATTATAAATTTTTCATCACACTTGCATGGTCAAGTCTTGATAGCAACAATCATGTGCCAAGAGTAAATAATTTTGATAGCATGTATATATGCACTGTGCACTGCAACTGAGAGAAAACAATTTTTGAAAACATTCCTACTCTCACCCTCCCACCAGATACCATTATGTTAGGCGATTTCAACTGCTGGGATAACCCTGATACAGATTGATGGCCTAATCCCAGGGGATACCCACCTGGACACATTGAATTCCGCACAATGAAGGCATCTCTTGGCTTACAGGATGCTCTTCCCCCCAATTCACCAATCCTTCCCCACATGACAAGACCCAACACATGTGAGGGACTGCTCATATCAATGAGTCGTATTGACCACATCCTCATCCCGCAATCCCACCGCTCAAGAATCTCCAAATTTATAACAAAAAAGATCAATTTTTCTGACCACCGATTAGTTATGGTGCAGTTAGCGCCAACCCAATCCCACACACAGGTGTCACCTTGGAGAAAGCTTCACCCAGAAAATATAAAAATGCCCAAGATATCCAACTGGGTTGAAAACAAGGCTACAAACCCAGAATTCACAGCCCCATCTACTTTGGATCCCATAGAAACATAGAAAATTTCAAAAAGGATTTAATCAACAAAACCTGACATATTGCATCATGTAAGTACACTGCAGACCTGGCCACAATCAAGCGTACCTTGGCAGAACTAGACCACCTGGAAATAAATACTCCGAGATCTGGCTATAGCCCTAACTGGGGACACAAATGGGCAGAAAATTTCTGCCCAACTTAACAACCTCATCTTTGAACACCAACACAGAATCAAATTATCAAACAAAGGTAAGTTCATAAAGGAAGGTGAAACCTATTTGACATACTTTTTCCACCATTTCCACTCCTGTGGAAACCAGCCCACATGCACACAGGTCTGCAAGACCAACAGCACCATGGCAACTGACCCTGAGGAGGTCAAGGCGGAAGTACACCACTATTACACTGAATTATATCATGAAACGCCAACAGATTCACAAAAAATTAAAGAATTTATATAGACTGCTGAGATACAAAGTACACGAAAATTACAATATACTATCCCTTATTACACGGGAGGAGCTTTGGGAGACAATTCGCGGTGCACCACATAGGAAATGCCCAGGGCCTGATGGGATACCCTACAAATTTTACAAAAAATACTTACAAAAAATCGCCCCCCTCCTATTGGTGTCTATGAACCAGAGCTTATTGGAAACACACATATTACCAGGAGGCCATGAATCCTACGTTATAACCTTGTATAAAAAGGGTGACAAGTTGGACCTGGCCAACTGGCGCCCAATTGCACTCTCCAACACTGACACAAAAATTCTAACAAAAATTTTAGCAGCTAGATTAGGCGCAATTGCATCTGACGTCCTATCACCCAACCAGTTTGGGTTTATACCAGGGCATTCAATATGGAACAACATTCACCCTGTTGCAAACATTTGCCAATCCAAAGCAACTGGTGCCCTGGTCTTCTTGGATCAGGAAAAGGCGTATGACCGTGTTAGCTGGCCATACCTAAAAGAGTGTCTACATGCCTTCAAACTCCCACCAAGATTCATAAAATGGGCGATGCTCCTAACAGAATCTGCAACCATGGCTGTATGCGGCCCTGGATTCCTAACAAACAATATCAAACCACACAGAGGGCTCAAACAAGGGGATCCCCTCAGCCCACTGCTATACAATTTCAGCTTTGACCCACTCCTCCGAGTAACTGACTCATGTCTCATGGGGATAACTGCACAAGGACAACCAACAGTCAAGATACTGGCCTTTGCGGATGACTGCATAGCAGGTATAGCAAACAATGAAGATGCCCAACAGCTGGAACGCACTCTAGAGGAATACTCCAAGGTGAGCAATGCATCGCTCAACAAAAGGAAGACAGATATCATCCTCTTAAGCAAATACACAAACAATTGGACCACAACATTAGAACCTCATACCAACACACGAAGAAAAAAACCCAATCATTTTACCCTTTGCAACACCTCCCACAACCACTCCTGTCTGACACCTTGGAATCTGGCTAGAGTCAGGGGGATATGCTAATGAGACAATGGAAACTAACCTGTTACAATGGGTATCCAAACGCGTCGCCTCCCTCAAGGAAAGAACCTCAGGACTAACAGGACGAGTTACAGTTGCTAACTCGCCCATCCTCCCAATACTGTGGTACCAGGCCCACGCGATAGCCTTCTCACCTACCTTTATAACCTCAATCCGCGCGCTTATCCAGAGGAAATCCTTGCTCCAGACCTCCCGCAACAACATTGGTCCAGAGCAGCAAGGACTAACTTTGCACAGGCGCTCAAATTAACCAACCCATATAGTCCACCCAGACTACTTTCATACCTTGCCAAGCACCCTACTGCAACAGGTCCACATGGAACCTCCCCTCATTTCAAACATATTCTCTGAACTATCCGCTGTATGGGATGGACCATAGAAAACATGGATACTATACAGGGAAGGGGACGACCCAGACCCAATTCAAATTAAGAAACCCAGAAAACAACTCCCAGAGGGATATGCTCGCAACAACCCCAATCATAGCTAGGATAGAATACCTAGATATGTTGGACATTCCCTATGATTTAACCACACAGAAGGCAATGTGGAAAATGACTCACTACCCACTCCTAGAGCCAAGGATAAGAGCAAACTCCTGGTGCTGTCTGAGAAGGACTTATAGGATGTCGGACCATTCCAACTCCCTCCACAAAACATGTGCAGTATGTGGAGGGGAGGGATCCCTACATCACCGCCTAGAAACATGCCCCCCAACCAAAGCTACATGGCAGGAGGTCGCACGCCTGCTTAAGATCCAAAACGAACAAGAATTCTAGATATCAAAGAGCATCTTCATGCTCCAGATAGAGTCACCAATCCCATCTACCCTCCGTTCCCTAATACCCATTGCAATGTGGACAATCCACACAATTTCATTAGATGCGTTCAAGGGCACGGTCCCAACCATTCATGGGGTTATTAACAGATTCCATGTCCACTTACTGGAGCACTTCCAAGCCTGGCTCGATGGATATATGAGATCAAGGCAAAAAGCGCTCATAGAATCATGGTTCCAGCTCTGGTTCCTCCACACAGACCCTTTCCTTCACACCTGTTCCATAGCAGGGGAAACCCCCTTGGAGTAGTGCACCAACCCCCCATACCTGGCAGTCCCGCTGGCAACGGGGGTAACTTGAGTACCCTGGGGTTCCCAATTTTGTATTTTTAGTTATTTCCTTAGTTTTACGTATATTCAGTAATGTCCATCCCCTGATTGGCTTACTGCAGTTAAATAAAAATACAGATAATAGTCTCCATACTATTATTGATTAATAATTAATTTTATACAACACAACAAAGTGTACAAGGAAACCAAACATGTGCAGTAAAAAGGTTACTAGGTTGCTTGCCAAACAACTTAAGTAAATTTTTACAAGTTGGTGCTCACTACAGGGGTAGTTGAGTGAAGAATCTATAGGAATGTCATACAAAGAAGAGCTACGCAAATGTGTGGACCAAGTTAGCCACTGTAAACCATAATGCCTTAAACTCAGTGGACCATAGGGAGTTTGTGGCCTTGGAAGGATGAGTCACCAAGGTGGAGGAAGGAATAGAGAATGTATCAAGCTTCAGGAATGAGTTACTTGGTAAAGTAAACTTGTTAAAGAAGAAAGAAGAAGGGGACCTCGTTTGAGAGGTCTTATACCTGAAAATGGAGCAAGAAGCAGATTGTGTTTGTTTACAAAATTTTGGTGTGGATGTAAAAAGATTAATCAAACAAGTGGAGGAACTTAAAGCTCACAGATGTGCTTGTGTGCCTGATATGGCCAGCGATGCTGAAGAAAGAAGTCCTTGCATGATACTTGGGAAGTCGAATACCCTAAGGAACATGCCACCTGCTTTTGCTGCCATTTCAGAGATGACGCCTGAAGTCACTCCTCAAGTTAGCTGAGTAGCTGAACTGAGAGAATCAGCCAAAAATAACTAGAAGGAATTTAGGGCAAAGCCAAAATTGCCAACGTTCCATCAGGATAACACCCCTTCATTTTTCCAACTGTTCAACATGACCATGAATGGCTATGAGGATCGTCAAAAAGCGTTGACAGTCATGAATTGCCTAGACCCTGACTGTCAAAACTTAGTGTTACCTCACCTGGAGGGGGACAGCTGGTCTTATGCTGAGGCAAAGGTTGCTATCATGAAAGATTTTGGGAGTCTGACACATATGTTGAAATGTAAGCAGGAATTTATGAGAAACCAGTTCCATAAATAGAAGTCTCTTGCTAGTTTCACAGATCAATTTTACCAGGAGTCACAGATCCTGGCCAGAGCAAAAGTATTGGACTATTTTGATGCTAGAATCGCATTTCAAGTGGCCCTTCAGCCCTATTACAATTTGCATCATATGATGTCTTCTGTGTTTGTGATGGAAACAACTACCTCACAAATGGTAGATAACTTGAAGATTTTGGGAGCAACATTTGATGCCTCAAATAGAAGCTTCAAAAACAATCCAGTAAGAAATCCAAATCCCATGAAGGAAATGAAGGAGCTAAGGGGCTACTAATCAAACCGTGCTGAGGAATAAGCCCAAAAAATTTAGACAGTTAAACAAGAAGGAAAAGGTCTGCTATCAGTGTGGTGGGAAAGGACATTTTGCTGTACACTGTAAAAATCCAAATGATCAGATTAACGTGGTCCAGGCCAAGGTGTCAGCAGCCATCAAGGATTTGGGAAAAGGGCTCATGGCCTAGATAGGGGACAGTCTAGAGCTGCGGAGAAACCTGTTTCTCCCAATATTATAAATAAAGAAATTGATATTAGTGATCTGTTTATAGACAATGAGCAGGATCAGCTGTATCAAGTGGTCAATATGGATGTAAATGCTGTGACCAGAGCTAGGGCAAAGAGAATCGACCTGAGATAATCAAGGAAGTTGCCTGGCCATATGCCCGACAACTGGTGGACAAGATTTGAACCACCAAGAATCCTGAAGAGTTATCTGACGTCTGTTTAGATGAGGCTAATCTGTCTATCCCCCTCAAGTGTGATAAAGGAATTGTTTTCTGATTTATTGGTGAAAATTATTCACACCCTAGATTTTGCTAATAACGCCGCTATTCAATTTTAGTAAACACTATATTACAATACTTTGAGTGTACATATATAGATATATAAGTGAATCAAGTGAGGGTGAAGGAAATTGTCAACAGCGGAGCGCCCATCAATATTGTCTCAACCAAGCTGGTAAAGAGGATGAAGATCTCTCTGGACTTGGAACACAAGAAAGAATATGAAACAGCTGGGCCAAACACCACTGTCTCCTGTGGAGCGTATAGTGCATTGCCACTATGATTTGGGTCATTGGTGGTATTCAGTAAGAAGCAATAGTTTTGGTGAACCAAACTATGACATTCTGATTGGAATCCGTACTCTCTATGGAAATATGAGTTAAATTTTTAACTTTTGAGGATAATATGTTGACCATCTTGGGGTCAGACGTTACCATTGGTATATCAGAAGTGGCTAGTGAAGCTCCGCTAAATCAGAGAAACAACTTCATCAATCTAATATACAATGACAGCATTATTCTGATTTGGTACCAAGTAGTTGGTAGAAAGCGATGCAAAATACGTATAAATCCTAGAAAACTGAGGAATTCCACAAAGGTTTAAAAATTAAAAGGACCATATCAGCCTTATAAGTTAAAATCCAAATGGGGGTTGACTTTTAAATTTCCCTGAGCTGTTGGGGGCCAAAAAAGCCCGGGAAGGGGAATTCCAAGGGGGTTTAAAGGGAAAGCTCCCGGGATAAAATGCCAGGCCATGGAAAATTTTGAGTTCTCCTGGTAATTTGGTAAAAAACCCCAATAAAGGGTAAAGAAGAATCAGTTTTTCCCATTTTTCTCTGATCCCCGGAAAAGAAAGTTTTCCATAATTTTGGGTCTCTTGACAAAATGGGATTAAAGCTGGGGTCCAAAAGCACCCAAACAAAGGTTGATGGGAGAAGCTCCTTTTAAAACTTTTTTCAGAAGGCCCGCAAAAGGTTTAAACTATTAAAAAAATAATGGGAAGTGTTTTTTCAGGGCGACCAAATTTAAAATCACAGAAGGGCTGATCCCCAAAAGGGTTTCCCCCAAAATTTCCAATAAGGATGAGACGGATCAAAATAAAAAACTGCAAAAGGGGGATGATAAATCAACAAACCTTTTGTTTAAAAACATTTTGGGGTTCCTAAAGTTCCATCAACAAGTCCCCGGGGGAGTCCAATTCTGATTCGAAGAAGAAAGGGTGGATCCAACCGGGTGGTGATTTAAAATACCAAAAAGGCTGAATAAAATTACAAAGAAGAAATTTGTATCCCCTACCAAGGATCAACGATGCGCTAGATCATTTGGGAGAAGCAAAGTATTTCTCCACAATGGATCGATCTCAGGATATTGGCAGATCAACTTGCCAAAGGAAGACCAGGAAAAATACATGATTATTATTGTGAAGGGGCTATGTCAGTAGAACAGCAAGTAAGAATTAGACTTGCCTGCCAGCCAAGGTGCCAGAGCACCTGAACGGCAAACCAGAATGCTAAAGGCACTGCTGCTGATATGACAAATATGGAACTGGAAATAAGTTCACCAATATCAGCCAGTGAGCTAGAATTTTGTACAGGCACAAAATAAAATACCAAACAAACATGGCCATTAACCCGAGGGGTATGAGAGTGTCAGTGGAAAAGATGGCTTAATTCTCAACATATAAAAACTAAATTTTGGGGAAGGTTTTTTAATGGAAAATTTTAAGGAAAAAAAATTAACCAACAATTTTCTCAGTGCAATGCAACTGATTAAATAGTAGTCAATTTGGAGGGGAACAAGCTGTTATTGAGTCCCACAAGTTTAACCTAACTGGCAAATTGTTCAGGAATGAGGGAAAAAATAATTTACTAGGAACTGACATCAAAGAATTTTGGTGGCAGGCCAAGTCACTGTTGGTTTGACCTTGAACATCTGAACTGAGGCTCAACTGCATTTCTGTTGGTTGGCACAATGGCGTTTAGCCCAATGAGCAGCTGGAATCCCCAAGGCCACCCCATATAGGGTGGGCCCATTTGGTTAGGAATGGGTTTGGGACGCCCAACCCACCCATGCTCAGTCGCTGGGCCATTCATTTAATCAGTGGCATTGCATTAGGCGCAACGCCCAATTTGTCAGCGAAGCTTAAAACCTCATCGATGGGGTCTGATGCTGTTTCCTGCCCATCAGGGTGATCCCCAACAAATTTGGGAGGGGGGGAGTTTTCCAATCATCATATTAACTGAATCGCAACTGTTGGGCATTCCAGCTGAAAGATTAGTCTTCATACCTTTTGACCATTTGAAATCTAAGCATTGGGCTGATTGCCACTTGAATTAGTTATGATCAATTTCATTTTGACAATCTCACGCAGATTTCACTAATTCCTCATAGCAGTTCTGCCAGGAGAGGTGGGTAGGAAGTGGGATCCAAAGTGGAGGGCTGTTACCCAGCGCTCATCTACCATGTGAGCGATATTGCCTTGAGTAACGAGGGGTACAGCCATCCTCTTTGGTGCCTTCTTGATTGGAAAATAGGAAAGTGGCCCAATTGATGTCCAAAGGGCGTTCCCCAGGACTTACATTACTCTTTCCTTTTCCAAGGGAAGGCCCCACCACCAGGGAACTGTACAAGAGCCACATTCTTGTGCGCCTTGGGTAAATTGATCGCCATTACCATTGAGGGGGGGGAAAGGGGGGGGG
>JAKSZP010014215.1:0-11920 GCA_022478985.1 Massospora cicadina | reverse complement strand
ATAATGCGATGTTGACATTTGACAAATAAAAATTGATTGCCTAAAATTTGGGGAATAAAGAGCTGAAGAATAACAAGCCAGAATCAAAAACCAAGGAAAAAAACAGAGAGTACATTAACCCCTGATATAAGTGAGATGGGCAATTGAGAAAGAGAGGTTGTTAATAGTAGAAAAAAAGGGAAACAGCGAGAGGTCACTGTATCTTTTAAAAAAATTAAAAAAATCATTGAGGTGATTAACCTTTTTTTAGTATTTTCGGTTTTTCCCAAAGGACCAACGATCCCCATATCATCTTTGTTGTTCATTGGGTTTGACTTTTTGGCCCCACGGGGATCCCAAAGATACCGCCCAAAATTATAACAGGGTGCTCACTATAGGGAGCCCATTGATCAACCATAAAACTTATAATTTCCAGTCACTGGCCATGTCTCATAAACCCTGAGTTGCGGGAATTTTCAAAAACGTATCAGCGAGGGGGAACTCAAACTCACCATAGACGCATGCTCAAAAACAGGATATCTTCTTCAAGAATGGAATGCTGTTAGCACCAGCTTGATAGCACGTTTAGCCAAATGAAAAGGGGATAACAAAAAGGAGTTGCTAATCATTTAGATGACACCACTGAATGACTAAAACACAGAGAGAAAATTGACCACACCCCCATTACTATCATTGGGAAGATGAGGATGACAAGAGGGAACCATAAAGGGGGGAAAGACGCTGGTTCGGAGCACACACCCGGGAATTTGGAAGAGTATGAGTTAGAGCACCATTAAAGGGAGGAGGTGCAGCCCATGGCAGAAGGCCACGCCCCCCCAAAGCAGCGGACACTCCAACTTCCACTGGGCCAGCCCAATCAAGAAACTGCTTTTGGATCTCAAACCATTCCTCAATATGCCCCAAAGAGTCATGAACGGGACGAGGAGGTCAATATTGAGAAACTGCCTCTATATAAATCAGTTTGGAATATCCAGGTTTTTTAAAGGTTTGATTTGCAGCAGAAGGCGCATCCAATTGATGGAAAGCCAAACTGTTATATTGCCTTGGATGTTGGGAATGACATTTAATTTACCTGTTACCTCCCAAGAAGCCTTTTTCCTATAGGGGTGTAAAAAATACTGTGCTTCGCCTGTTTGGGGCACATCAAAGATGTCAAAGTGGAAGAGCAGAATTCTTGATGATTCCTTTTAATGAACTTCTCATGAAGTTCACTGATCAATTTAAAACGGAAGCTCACGTATTGCTGGGCAGGATACTTATCTGAAAACAACATGTGCATTGTAATGCCTCCACAGTATAGCCATACTGAGAACTTCACAATGTCATTTCACCAATTTTGGATGAAGACAAGCCCCTGCTTAAAATTGTACATTTCTTGCGCCGCATATCCCCCTAATTTTCCACCGCCAAATATGGAATGGAAAACTGCCCTCTGCTGTACCCTCTTATTCAGGAGAATATGCTCACTTAGCCTACGTTCCACCTAGCAACCCCTGTACTTACTATAATTCTGTGCCTCGTCCTCCAGCCAAATTACTCTTAACATTTTGACTACTGCCCCGGGTCAGTTATGAAAGTTGTCCGCCACCTAACTACTGACCAGGACCTAGTTATGCTGAATGTCAGCAATCTCTTAATGACCTGACCCTAGTTACGCCAAACGTCCCCAACTTTCTGACCTGGAACCTCTTATGAGAATCAAAGATGTGGCTCTTATGGGATTATGTTATGAATGTGGTCGCCCTGACCATCTGGCAAAAGATGCCCTGCTGTCATGTGCACTACGTGCACCAAGATCAATACTACCAGGGAAAAGATGGAGTGTAGTAGAGATGAGACTCTCTACCTCTGCAATCCCAACCCAAACATCCCTTAATCAATGGTAGTATATCCCACAGAAATTCTCAGTACAAAGATGGAATTTTATACCAGCAGCCAGTTGGAGGAGTGAACGTAGTGACACGAGCTAAACCCAAGGCCAAAGCGGAATAATGATCTTTGGAGCAACTGAAGCTGTACATATTCCAAATGCTTGATCAAGCTTCCTCAGACAAGCTGGATCTGCCGCAGATGCGTTAACTCTGTGTGGGAATTTATATGGCCACATTATCCAGCTTGCAAATTATCTAAGCTTCAATTAATTTAAGATTATTGGTTTATTATTTAATTTGGATTATTGGTTAAGCTCTGAGACGTTGATTGTTTATTCCATCTCATTGCTGCAAATCACCAATCAAATGGTTAATCATAATTCTCATAGGATCATATCTGATGATAATTACAGTTACAATTTATTGGGGATTATTGCCGACAATTTGAAGATGAGTAAATTGACTTGAAATGGGAAATTACTCATGGGAAATTGTCGGGTTTGGTAGCCAACATGTGGGCTGATATGAATAGCGATCTAATTATGCTATTTCTTTTGAATATCAGCTGGAATAATTCCTGAAATTGAACCAATATCCCTTTTCTGTCAGCTAGGCATGCTGAGACCATTGTAGATCTTCTTTTCATTGGCTAGGTGTGCCAAGAACCTTGTGGATATCCCTTTTCTGTCAGCTAGGCATGCCAAGAACCTCATGGTTACCAAGAATACCCCTAACACATGTCCTTCATCATTTTACCTTATAAATATTCCCTCACTTTGATAATAATAAACATCTTAGTACTGTGAATACTCTATTATTTTCAATTGTTGATTTTTTACTTCAAAGTGAAGTTGTGAAAAAGTACTTTCTTTCTAAGTGTTAACGCCAGAGTGAGGCTGAAGTCACTTGAACCTTTATATTGCCAGAGTAGGGACAAAGCTACCCATTTATCTGAACTTGACTAGGCTAATTGTCTTCATACAATTAGAAAATTTGTATTTATTCCCAGAGTCAGTAGTTAAGCGAACCTGTGCACCAGTGAAAACCCTGCGGTTTTTATATGTGGTGCTCAAAACAGGGGCTGAATTGAGTTTACAAGAAAATAATAATGCCAAATTATCTTACTAATATGGAACATTGAAGAAACAAAGAAATAGGATCATCAGAAGACCACCAAAAAATATCCAATTAGAAACTGGAATGCTGGTGGACCCCCAATACATTATCTATCAACGATTGGAGTAAATGAGAACGCCATAACAATTTACAAACCGCCTTCAGAGCAGATCTGAGAAAATATACCCAGTATTAGAAGATATCCTAATGAGAGGATTCCAAATTTTGCTGGCCGATACCTTAGACCAATGCTGTGAATTATTCTACCACACTATCAATCAGGAAGAGCGGAGATGACGCTTCAAAACTTCCTTAATATGAACACTTCAACGTTAATAGGATACTTGCGGAGCATTGGAAATATTGACAATTATACTATCAAATATGTACAGCTGACTACCTGAAACATGAGAGCCATCCAAGTATGGCAGCAGGCAGAGATCAGCGATCTTGTTGAGTATACCCAAAACAACACATACAACAGCAGGCGCTGATGTGACAATTAGATGTCAGTTTTCAGCAGATTCGCGCTGGTTTGGATTCCATATCGCAGTGTGTCCAACAATAAAACACTAAAATCAAGAATCTGGTGGCTGAGCTGAATACAAAACTTTTGGGGATAGTCGAGGAGATCATCAACCAAATTGGGTTCAATTACCAATTGAAGCATTATATGGATAAGCATTGCTGATTAGCTGAATTGAATACCGCTGATTTAATTTGAGCTCAGGGGGCAGCTGTGCCAATGGCTGCAGCCAATACTGAAACTCACACAGTATTGATTGATTTAGTTAAAGAAAGACAGAAAATTAAGAGTACCATCAATGATATGAAAAGAAAATAAAATGAATCAATAAAGAGATGAGAGCCAAAATTGATAAGCTTTGCACAGAAATAGAAATTTTCAACAAGAATGCTTTAGAATCGGCAACTCAATCTTAGTTAGATTTGTTGAAACTCAAAGTCATTAAATTAGACGATGAAATGTCCAAATATGGGAAAGAGAACTGTGAATTGTATGAGAATTTATTCCATGTCCAAACCTGAGAGGGCAAGCTGTAGAAAGAAGTTGAAACCCTGAAAGTGACTTTACAAGAAGAAATTGATAAAAATCGTCAACTTTAGGAAAATAACCAAAAACGCTTGGCTTGGGAAGATAAAATTCTTAATTGATTGGATGATTTCAAAAACTCTAAGTGTACTTGTTCATGGGATGAGTACCATGAGGCAAATTTATTTGAAGAAGAATCATCATCCATTGTAGCAGAGAGTATCTACAACAGCACCATCCAATCTGTTCAGGAACTGCCCCCAACCATTGCAGAACTTACTGAAGTAACACCTGAAGCAACTCCAGTGTCTGCTCAAATCTTGATTAGAAGTGCTGGACCAATTTTGGTGAAGATTTCAAGAGTACTCCAAAGTTGCCCACTTTCCATCAGGATAATGCATCTGCCTTCTTCTGGTTATTTGAAATGTTGATGTACGGTTATAATGACTGACAAAAAGCTGTCACTGTCATGAATTATCTTGATACTTCGTGCCAAAACCTAGTTTTGCCTTACCTTTGTGGGGAGAACTGGAGTTACAAGGAGGTGAAGGAGGCGATTCTGATATAAAGTCAATAGCCCAAATAAGATGGCAGCTCAAAAACAAGAAATTCATTGGCATTTAATTTAAGAATGATGAAACAGTGGGTGCATTCACTGATTTTTTCTATGGGGAAGCTCAGATCCTCAATGGGGCCAACATGATGACCAATTTTGATGGGAGAGTTGTGATACAGAATGCGTTGCACTCTCATCAAGAATTGCACCAAATGATGTCATCCACTTTGACCAGTAAATACACCATTGCTCATATGGTAGAACACCTAAAGGTTCTATCAGCAACGTTTGATGTGCCAAATCAGACATACAAGCCAAATAACCGGTCAAACAATAATAAGAGACCAGGAAGATTCCTTGAAAAATCCAGAGATTTCAACAATTGTGGGAATCAAGATAAACAGAATGAAGGAGCTAGACCATTCAAGCCTCGTTTAACTTGCAATAAGTGTGGGCAGCCTGGGAATTTCGCCAATAACTGTGGACAACGCAAACCAAAGGATCAGGTTAACTTAGTCCTCATAAGGATAAACAGGAAACTCTCAACGGGCAGGGAAAAGACCATGTGGTCTAGATGCGGAACAGTCTAGAACTGCAGGTAACCAAGTTCCCCTGGATAAATCAGGTGGTTTGGACAAGTTGGATCTATTTGTGGATGAGCCTGAATTAGATCCCTTCATCAGATCGTGTACCAAGATGTAAATGCAAAAACAAGATTGAAATCAAAGGGGATTGTTCCTGAAATTATACAGGAGGTAGCTCGCCCATATGCCTGACAGATATTGGAGAAGGTCCAAAATGCCAAAGTGAGACGGACTTATTGAATACCAAGTTAGATGGAGTAATGTATCAATTCCAATTGGTACAATTTGGGAAACATTCCCCAATATATCAGCTCAGTTAACTCATATCTTGGATTTGGCCAACAAATCTGTTATATATGCAGTAAACAATAGCTTATCTTACTTTTCCAAGTGAACATATACGAATATTTTGTTGAACTGAATCCCCATCAGAGCAGTAATCAACAGTGGAGCACCAATTAATATAGTATCAACCAAATTAGTAAAGAAATTAAAGGCCAAACCAGATTTGGAGCATTGGAAGCAGTATGGGATGGCAGGCCCTGACTCTACAACTTCCTGTGGGGCTTATAGCGCTCTACTGCTACAGTTTGGATCCTTAGTCATATCGGCGCCAGCAATTGTTCTAGCCAACTAGAATTATGACATACTCATTGGCACTGACTTCATGCGGAAGTATGGGGTCAAATGTGACTTTGAAGGAGACACTTTGACGATTCTGGGGCAAACGTTGCTGCTGGTCTATCAACATGGTGGGAAAGCGCCCCTCAGTAGACAGAATAATTTCATCAATTTAGTCTATAAGGATGGAATACTACCTATCAATTACAATTAGTCAAAAGAAAAGCCCAAAAATTACCTAAGTATATAAACAAGAATCATGGGATCCCGATCTGTTCTAAAAAAAGATGTCATAATTCAGCCGGGAATGCAGTAAATCATAGAGACTGAACTGACTTTGGAGATCCTGGAGCAATTATATTTGGAAATCAAAGCTCCTTGGCAACAATTGAGGATCGAACCTTGGTAGCCCCAGGAATTTTAATCCATGGTCATGAGGAGATTTGGGTTCTTTTTAGTAATATTTGGAAAATCTCCAATAAAGGTCAAATGACACCAGGTGGTCGCATTATCCCAACTAAAACTGTTATCAGAGATTCATTCCTTCCACAAATTTGGTGAATTGGACAAATTGGGACTTCCAAAAGAAAATGATGGGAATATCCATATGCTAATCAAATGGGATTGGTTAGCTGGATTAACGGAGGACCAGAAAGATGAAGTTCTGGCCTTATTCAAGAAATACTGAGTTATTTTCATGCAGGACAACCATGATCTCAGATGTGCACAGGGTGTTTTACACTGAATCAATACTGGGGATGATAGGCTGATTGATTGAGGCCTATTCGATGGTCCAGGGCAGCAGAGGCAGTTGTTGCCAAAGAAATTGAAAAACAGTTAGAGCATGGAATGCTAATACCGTCATCCAGCCCATGGCCAAGTCCTATATCAATAGTTAAGAAGAATGATGGTTTGAATCGAGTTGTGATAGATTACTGACAGTTAAATAAAATAATGAAAAAGGACTCATACCACCTGCCTAGTATTGATGACGTGCTGGATCAGTTAAGAGGAGCCAAGCTTTACTCCGCCATGGACTTAATTACTGGATATTGGCAGATAGACATGCCCACAGAAGACCAAGAGAAGTGTGCTATTATCACAGCACAGGGGTTGTATCAGCTGACAAGGATGCCTCAAGGCTTATGTAACGCCCCCGCTACATTTCAATAGGCTATGGACACAATTTTGTTGTATTTGAAGCTGTCCTGTGTCCTAGTCTGTCTGGACGACATTAATGTATCTATCCAAACGTTTACCAATCATTTACAACATCTTGAGGAAGTATTCAAGTGACTGGCTTCAGCGAATCTCAAAATCAATCCAAGAAAATGTCATTTCTTTAATGAGGAATTAGAGTACTTAAGATTCATAATTAATGGTGAGGGACATAAGCCCCAAATCCAAAAATAGAAGTGATTAATTGGATGTCAGTCCCCAAGAGCGTACAAAATATTCAAGTTTTCCTCGGTATGGTTGGCTACTATCACTGATTCATTAAGGATTTTGCAAAAATAGCTGAGCCGCTTTTCTACCTATTTAAAAGATCCAAAGAAGAAATTTGTCTGGAGTGATGAGGCTCAACTTGCATTTGATGAAATGTGGAAATACTTAACAATGAGTCCAATTTTAAAATACCCAAATTTTCAGAAGCTGTTCATTATTCAATCAGATGTGTCGCTGATGGCAATAGGAGCCATCCTTAGCCAAATAGATGACAACAGGGATGAACACCCTGTAGCATATATCAGCCAAACACTGTCAAAGGCTGATAGGAACTATACAGTTACGGAGCAAAAATGTCTTGTGGTTATCTATGCATGCAAGAAGTTTTGAGTCTATATCCATGGAACTCATTTCAGATTTGTGACTGACCACCCCTCTCTCCGATGGCTTCATAACCTTAGAGAACCAGAAGGGAGATTGGTGCGGTGGGCTTTGAAGTTACAGGCCTAAAACTTTGAGATAGAAAATCAGGCGGGAGATAAGAATCAGAACGCTGATGGTCTGTCTAGGTTGCCAACCATTCTTGCTGTGCAAGATCGTGCTGATGACCTATTTGAGTAAATGATCCATGGGGAATTTCAAGAAGAGCCAATTGAAATTCAAAAAGCATTAAAGAAGGCAATGGAAAATACTGAGCTTGTTAATGGACAATTATTCAAAATAATGAACAAAAAGAGGCTTTTATTTCTGAAGCCATCAGAATGCACTGAGATAATCTGGGCTGACCCATAAGGTCATTGGACATGGTGGGTTAAAGAAGACGCTCAAAAATATCTGGCAATACTACTATTGGGAGTCACTGAGCTTCAACGTTACCAATTATATCACCTGTTGTGTGGAATGTCAGATCCATAAGCCCCATAAGAACGTGACAAATTACCAATTAGTGAAGCCAGGATTTGCATGGCACACGGTTTCAATTGACGTTATGGGGACACTAAGTATGAGTATAGGTGGGGTATGTTACATAATAGTAGCCATCAACCACCTTAAGAGATGGGTCAAAACCCAAGCCTTGAGTCGAGAAGATGCCCTAAGCACTGCCAAATTAATCCTGGAGCATGTGGTATAGTGACATGGGTGTCCACAAGTGTAGCTGAGCGACAATAAACTAATTTTACCTCATTTGTAATTCCACACCTGAATGAACTAATGGGAATCAAGGGGGTGGTGTCTGCACCCTATTGGCCTGAAATGAGCGGAGTTGTGGAAAAAATTAATTGGACACTTGCAGCTATGCTAAGGAAGCTGATCTCAGGTAAAGCGTCATCTTGGGAGTCTTATCTAAGTTTGGTAACTTTTGCATAATATCTTTTTCCATTCAGCAACAGGAAAAACGCCGTTCAAATTATTGTATGGTTGTAGAACAGCATTACCACCAATTGTCTATTCAACAGTGGAGCAACTCCGGGGATAGCGCAGATAAATATCTATATTGACATGTGAACATAATAGTGGATCTCCAGTCTTAAGCTTGTGATACAATGATCAAGAGGAGGATTCAGGCCAAAAAAACCAATGATAAGAGTCGATCCACCCTTAAAGAATTTACTGTTGGAGATCAAGTAGCCTACTGAAATACACATGGTTTTGGTCACCAAAATAAGCTAGATGCGTTATGGTCAGGACTGTTTGAGGTTATTACAAAAATGGCGAATGATGCCTACAGGATCAAAAATATATCCAATTGTCATGTGATTAATAGAGTACACAGAAAATTTCTTAAAAAGAGTATTATATATATATGTGAAAAAATAATTAGAAAAAATAGAAAAAAGAAAAAAAAGGTATTTAATTTTGTAATTTATTTTTATGCCTTGAGTTGTGAACTGTGAGCTCTTCTTTGACGCCTCTGGGGGGAGGATGTTGAACAATGATGTTGTGAAAGAGGTCGCCAGAGTTGATCTAAGATTGGATACTTGTAAGGGATAGAGAAAGATGAAACCAAGTTCTTTGAACCCAAGGTGGATTCTGCAAATATGCAACGATGGGAAGAGTAATGGGGACGTCCATTTCAGCATGTCATGAAACCCCAGATTGGGGAGAAAAACAGAAATACGATAATATGAAATCTGCAAACAAGTATGTGTAATCTCGATACAGCACAGGCGCAGGAAGCTGTGTCTGGAGTGCTTGACAATGGGCTTTGTCAAGAACACTTGGCATATGAGAAAACAGTGAACGAGGGAAATGTGCAAGGGGCTGCCAAACCATACCACCAATTATTGCCATTAATGGAAGATATTGCTGGATAGTCCAAGCTGTGAAATAATCATGCAGGCAGTGAACAGCGTCTTGAAGGCAGCAGCTGTGGGCCTCCTGAAACCGGAAGGGAAAGGAAAGATGAAAATTTGGCAATGTGAGAAGTGGTGTAGCCCAAGTATGAAGTACTTGCCCTGTGAATCGGAGTGTAAAAGAGGCTGAATCTTGATCAAGTAAACTATCAAGGTCATGAGGCATGAAAGAGATATTAAGTGCCTAGATCAATTTGCACCAAAGTTCATGATATGGAAGTTCAACATGCTCCTCATTACTAATTGTCAATTCAGTAGACAAGATAGTCAGCTTGTAAAATTGGCCAATTCAGAAAAGTAACTCGGGAAGAAGATCTGACTCAATCAGGAAAGATTAATCTAAGTTGAGAGAAATCACTTTGTTATGCTCTAGGGGCAATTACTTGATTTAGCACAATGGGAGCCAAATCCAGTAATGCCTCAAAATCGAGCTTGGCGACAAGAGAATGAGGGATGAAAGAATGAGAGTTCAATGATGAAACAGCCAACCCTTTCCCCTCTTCAGAAATTGGCACCATTGCGGGAAGAGCAGAAGAGGGGATTGCTGAATCAAGTTGACTTGGGGGGCTGGATCTAGCTGGACCAGAAAGGATACCTCTTCAAGTGGTTTGTGACATTGCTCAAAAATGGGAGGCGTCCGCTTTGTTCAGACTAGATAAGATTCGTTCATAGTAGGAATTATTTGATGAAGACATTTTTAGCTGATAATCTGGTCAAGTGGGGGGATGTGTGGGAATTTATATGACCACATTATCCAGCTTGCGAATTATCTAAGCTTCAATTAATTTAAGATAATTGGTTCATTATCTAATTTGGCTTATTGGTTAAGCTCTGAGACGTTGATTGATTATTCCATCTCATTGGCAATAATCACTGATTAAATGGTTAATTGTAATTCTCATAGGATCATATCCAATGCTAATTATGGTTACAATTTTGTTGGGAATGTTGCTGACAAAATTGAAGATGAGTGAATTGACTCAAAATGGGTAATTACTCATGAAATCATCAAGTTTGGTAGCTGACATGTGGTCTGATATGAATAGCAATTTAATTACGCTATTTCTCTTGAATATCAGCTGGAATATTTCCTGAAATTGAACCAATATCCCTTTTCTGTCATCTAGGCGTGCCGAGAACCTTGTGGATATCCATTTTCTGTTGGCTAGGCATACCAAGAACCTCATAGTTACCACAAATACCCTTAACACATGTCATTCATCATTTTACCATATAAATATTCCCTCACTTTAATAATAAAATACACCTTAGTACTGTGAATACTTTAATTTCAATTGTTGATTGTTTACTTCTAAGGGAAGTTGTGAAGAAGTACTTCCTGTCTAAGTGTCAACGCCAGAGTGAGGCTGAAGTCACTTGAACCTTTATATTGCCAGAGTAGGGACAAAGCTACCCATTTATCTGAACTTGACTAGGATAATTGTCTTCATACAATTAGCATGTTTGTATTTATTCCCAGAGTCAGTAGTTAAGCAAACCTGTGCACCAGTGAAAACCCGCGGTTTTTACACTCTGAAAGGAGTAAACATTGTCCTTCCAGTAGACGCCATTGTTAAAGAATACCTTAAAGTCAGAGAGGGGATAATGCGATTTCTTAAAAAGAGATCCAGTAAATGTCCACGTAAAAAAAGTCAATATTCTTCTTATTCTGAGTGTACATACTGTGATATTTTTTTGGTAAAGAATAGGGACTGCACCTTATAATAGAAACAGGAACTTTAGTAAACATTGTTTCCATTAAGTTGATAGCGAAGTTGACGTTAAAACAAGATGTGGACCATTTAATGAAATATGGGACCACTGGATCAGAAAGCAACATCGCTGAGGGAGCATACAGTGCGCTACTTTTCAGTTTATGTCCGTTGTCATTGTAGCTCTGGCAATTGTGATACCATACAAAAATTATGACTTGCTAATAAGAACTGATTTCCTGAGACATTTTTGGGCTGTTGTTGATATGATGGAAGAGACCCTTGCCATTTTGGTACAGCGGATACCAATTTATTTCACCTCTATCAGAGTGCCAAAGGATCTGGTGCACATGAGCCACATCAACCTTTCATATAGTGATGGTGTGATGCCAGTTCGCTATCATTGACTAAAAACAAGACTCATCCCCTTTCCCAGCAGATATATGAATACCAAAGGGCACCTCTCCGAGCTGCAGGGCCTATATTTATTCTTTTGGACACCAAGTTCTTGTGAATAATGAGGTAGAGGTGGATGTGCGTTCTGGGCTTTATGAGGAAATCATTGGGCATATCATCAAACATGGCTTGAGCCTCATGTGGCTCCAGGGA
>JAKSZP010014214.1:0-11973 GCA_022478985.1 Massospora cicadina | reverse complement strand
TAAACTCATGGTTCCAGCTTTGGTTTTTCACACGGACCCCTTCCTTCACACCTGTCTATAGCGGGGGCAACCCCTTGGAGTAAGCACCAACCCCCCCACCCCCCGGGGCCCCAGCGGCAACAGTGGTAACCTGTGTACCCTGGGTGCCAATCATATCTAGTCATCGCTTTTTTTTCCCCCCTTTCATTTCCACACAATTTTGGTAATGCCCATCCCCTTTGGCTTGCCTCTGTTAAATAAAATAAAAATCTCTGAAATTTAGTCAAAGATGACCACGATTTAGGCTGTGCAAAAGGAGTACAGCATTTTGTTGACACCAGAGACCATGGACTATTAGAATGAGGCCAATCCAGAGCCCCAGACTAGTGACGAGGTATTTGAGAAATTTAGATAAATTGCTAAAAAATTGGGAATGATTGTGCCTTAAAGGCCCGTGGGCCAGCCCTTTTTGATTATGAAAAAAAAGATGGCAGCAATAAGTTTAATCGATTATTGTCACCTAAATTTCCATTATTAAAAAAATTTTTATCCTTGTCCAGAATTGATGATGCCCTGGACTGTCTGAGAGGGGTGAATCTTTTACCCAATGTACCTTATCTCCAGAAATAAAAATTGAACTGCCTCAAGAGGAGCGGGAAATAAAGAAAATTTTGGTGTTCAAGGGCTTTTTCAATTTACACATCCCCGGGGGGCTGGAAATGCACCTGCGACCTTTCAGCGTGCAATGGACACAATTTTGGGGGCTTAAATTATTCAGCATACTGGTGTACCTGGATGATATCAATGTCTTTCCAGACTTTTTCCCAAACATCTGGATCACCTTAACAAGTGTTCAAATGGCTGTTGAAATCCAATCTGAAGATAAAACCAAAAAATGTCAATTCTTTAAATAATTTGGAATACCTCAGGTTTGTCATTGATTCTGGGCTTGTGGCCTTAACTTTAAAAGGTGGAGGGGGTTAAAAATATAAGCTCCCAACAAGAGTGGGGGGATGTTAATTATTCTAGGCATGGTAGGGTACTATCAAAATTTGTAGAAGGATTTGCGAGGTTTCTGAGCCCCTATTCCATTTACTACAAGGAGGGGTTTTTTTTGCTGGGAGATGAGTGTCAGGTTTGAGGCATTGAAAACCAATGAGCATCCTGTCCTCTGATATCCAGATTTACAGGCCTTTTATCATAAAAAATGACGCCCATTGACAGATTGGGGGTTATCCCAGGTTGGGGATGATGGTGAGGAGCTCCGTTGCTTATTGCAAGGAAGTGAATAAGCATGAAAATAATTATCAGAAATGAGTGGAGTGTTTGGCTGTCATCTACACTTGTATACAATTTTGAGTTTAAATTCATGGCACATTTTTCAAGTAGTAATGGATCACAGTTATTACGCTGGCTCACAATCTCAAGGAGCCTGAGGGATGGGTTAGCCCGCTGGGCTCTAAAATACAGGCGTATGACTATGGAAATATTCATATAGCTGGAGCAGCCCATCAAAATGCACAAGGACTATTGTGACTTCCAATTGTAGCCATCCTGAGTAGTTTGGCTGATGAGCTTCATGAAAAATTGATTACTCAAAAATATGGTGATGAGCCGCCTGAAGTACAAAGAGTGATCAAAAAGCATTATTTGACACTGAATATCGAAATGGAGTTTTATACAAGCCTAAGACTAAGGTGAAGTAAAGAATTTTCCCAAATTCTTCAGAACAAATAGAGATTATTAAATAAGCCCACAAGACTATTGGGAACGGATGACTGGCCAAAAAACTAGAATTAATTTGATCTATTTACTATTGGGATTCCATGTTATTTGATATCCAAGATGTACTTAATAAATGCCATTCATGCCAACTCACAAAGCCCAAGAAGTTTAATGTGAAATATCGATTGATCAAACCCAAATTGGGCCTTGCATACCGTGTCAATTGATGTAATTGCCCTTTGCCTATAAGTAGCTTAGACAACAAATTCATTATTGTTGCTATTGCCATCTGACTAAATGGGGGAAGAAAAAGTAATTTAAGATGTTGGGGCCTTGACTACTGCCAAGTTTATTATGGACAGTGCTATTTATAAGCACAGATACCACCAGCAGATCTTGACGAATAACAGAACAAATTTTACTGCTCAGATGGTGTAACAATTGAATGAGTTGATGTCCATCAAGGGAGCGTTGTCAACACTATACCATCCTGAGACTAATGGTATGGTAGAACGAGTGAATGGCACTCTAGTCAGCATATTGCGCAAAAACGCAGCCATGGCGCCTTCACAATGGACTACTTTCATTAGTGCTACAGTATTTGCATACAATATTGGACATCACAGCAGCATTTTCCACTCTTCATTTTAACTTCTGTATGGTAGACAACCCACTCTACCCCCATTATTATATTCAGTACTCAATTCAACTGAGGCAATTGGCCCAAACAGTCATGTTGAGCAACTGGCGAAGACCTTAATCAAGTTGCAATATAAAGTTTATCAGAACGTGATTAAAAGAAAAACAAGCCAGAAGAGCTATGATGATGCTAAACGAGCTACTGTGTCTAAGTTTCAGGAAGGAGTGTAGAAGTATATTATGACACTCAAAGCGCATGCTGCGCGCACAAGCTGGCCTCACTATGTTAAAAGTCCATTTATAATATTCAAGAAATCGTCATAAGGTGTATATATCATTAAGGATCAAGGTGATTGGGTTGTTATTTGAGTACACGCAAAATATTTTTGTCCATATCATAAAGAATAAAATAAGAAAAAAACTTGCTAAACTATAATAGAATAAAAATATGGAAATATATTGTATACATGGGAAAAAGACCTTAATAATTAAGAACATGAAAATTTAATTCATAAATTCTGAAGCCTCGTTGCCACTTGGGCTGGATGACCCTTCTTTGGGAGGGGGAGGTGAATGAGATCAAACCAGGGAAGCCAATAGCAGTGTAGGAGAAATGCCTATCTCATACAAGGCTTGACTGTCAAGTTACTGTTGGAGATGTTTTGAACCCAAAAAGGCTCAGCACCAGGCATGCTGGCCTGATTAGCTATTGAAAGTCCATCAAACTTAAGGATATGACCATTAGAAGGGACTTTGAAACAGGTGAGAGAGGTTAGACTCTGGAAAAAAGGTGCAGAAGGAAGATGTGGTTGACAAGAAGGCTTTTAAGACAAGGGCAAGTTGGGGGAGGAACACTTTTGTGAGAAACATCTGTGAACAAGACTCATCTAAAACCCTGTGCATGTTAGGCACAGCCTTGGTAGAAAGAGAGGAAGGAGGGAAGCGAACGCATTCATCCAGTAGAGCCATCTGAAGGATTTATTTTTCAGGAAGCCTTTTTTCCAGGCTTTTACAAAGGGCTCATATATTACATAGATGCGCCTATCTTTTTAAACCCTAACTTTTGAGGACCAACAAAAATGAATATTGATATGGATTGACGTGGGAGTGCGCCAAAGCCTAGCTATCAAGTTAGCGAAAAGAAGAGCCTGATTAGCCTCAAAAATATCAAATGGGGCAACCACAGGCATTAAGGCAAGCGCGGAAGACAAGTAGGCTTCCACAAGTTCCGTCATCAAATTGAGTTTAAAAACTTGATTAAGTCACACTGCCAGCACAAAGGGAAGAAATAAGGCTGAAGAAGGGAAGACTTGAAAGAGAGAATAGGAAGTCAGGAAGGAGATCCTCATCCAAAGCGAATTGATGCCAAATGAGAATTTCTTTGGGCTGACTGGCTTTAGGAGCACAAAGGGTTAAGGAGACAGTTTAGGGAGGATCACTCTCAACCCATCTTGATGTTTGTTGTTCAGAACTGAAGCCAAGGGGGCCTATTTGGTTCATTAAAGATTGTTGAAGTTGCAGTGGGATGCAAAGTTGAACTTTCAAGAACTGTTGAAGCGTAGCTGGTTTAATCAGCCTGAGAGATTGAAGGCAAAACGCTTGAGATAACAATGGCATGCCACATTGAAGTGCTTAGTTTTAAGAAGACTTGTTTATTTGAGGCCAAAAAGGTTACTGACATAGCGCTTATATTTTGAAGATCACAAGAAATTGGACATTGTGACCCAGAAAGAAGGGCACCTGCCGCTTTTATCCAGTATAGGCGGGGATATTGTTGAGTAGTTTACTGGACCTAATTGTCAGGTGATTTGATAGGGAAATAATAATATTAGTTTATGTCTAAATTATTATGAATTAAATGAAGATATCAGTGATTATAGATAAATAATATTCTTAGTATATGTGAAGCTTGGGATCCACAGCCTAACAATTCCACTCAATAATATTCAACTAGATGACATGGGCTCAGGGGCTTTGTTGGTTAAGTCAGGCTTAATAATAGTTGACGTAATGACCCAGGCTTGTTGGCATTGTTAGTGTATGTCAAAATCTAGTTTTTAATGTCAAACAAGTTTCTCAATCAAATTGATTACTAATTAGTGGTAAAAATCGCCCTGGTATATGCTAACATCGCTTGAGAGGAGCAACGGTTTAACTTTTTTAGATGCGTCAGAGGAAATGCTGTCTTAAAATAATTGTCAGCAAAACACTGCCCATGAGGCTGAGCTAAGTTACCGCATAGACACATAGTTTCAAGACCATTTGCAGGTCAGGTATTGTTCTGTCTGTTCACTTTCTGAAAGGGGTTGAGTGTCAAGGGTAAGGCGTGGTTAACATCAAACCCTATAAATTCTCCTTAGTATTGCAAAACATAAAAAATTTTTTTTAGCATACAAGTTAATGGTTTATTATACAAGCCTTTTGCATTTAATACTTTTTCGTTGTATTGAGTCAAGGAATTACTTAGGATCAGGAAGATCAGGGCAGTGGCTATTGTACAAGTAAACAACAATAAAGTACAACATGGAATTTTTATTCTTAATGAGTTTAAATCTTAAACGCTGTCACCATTTGGTCTATTGTCTCCACACAAAAATGCGCTGAAACTTCATTTTACCTAAGAAGAAGAGCCAGACCATTTGAAATAGGTCAAAACTTCAACAGCACATATGATTATATGGGCATAAATGATATGTTACAACTATAAAACAGAATATTGCATGCTAAACATCAAATGAATAATCTAGAAATGTCTCATTAAATCATTATATAGCATGCATTGCTTGTCCCATTTAATAATAATGTCTAAACTCTAATTATAATTAAATTTGGTCCAAGTCTAAGTAATTTCAGGAAATCATGTGGTTTAATATACAATCTATAGATTTATACAATATATTATAAGCTTTTATTTCCTGTTATTATCACTTTTAGTAACACAAATCTATGCAATTTCTCCGAGATTGACAATCAACCTGGAATATGAGCAAATTTGTCCGCAACAATACAAGTTGGGCAAAAGTGGCCAGCATGAAAGGCCTGAAGCCCTCCCAACCCGCCGGGGAAAAACGCCCAGCAGAATGTTGACACACCCTCCCACCAAAAGGGTGAGTACAGTGCCACACCCAGAGTTTTGCAATTCCTGCAAAAAATGGGCGCATATACCAAAATCAAACACTCCCAATCCTTGTCCTCCCTTGAGCACGGCCTTAGAATTATGGTTGGTGATACTTCCCTTGAATCATGAGAAAAAATGGGGAGGTCTTCTCCGCGACTTTCTGAACACTGTCTTGGTAAATTACAAAAATCTACATAGAGGATGGGTGGATGTTGGGTTCATGGCCACAGAAGAAGCAGCGGATGCAGCAAAAATTAAATTCTCCATAAAAATCAACAATGAAGACTGCACCATCTGCATGGTTCAAATGCGATGGAATGAGGCAAACTACCTATTCATCATATTTGACCAACTCCCAAGCACCGTGCACCATAATATCCTCGTGGATGAACTCTGTGGGGGCCTCAAAGGTTATGGAGTTATCAAACAGTTTGAATTTGAAAAATTCCCCTCCTGCCCCACCTGTGCACAAGAAAGGCAATAACCATTATTGAACCAGATCAGGACGTGGCAGAAGATATCACCCTCATTCCCCACATGGCAACTATCAACCTCCCCAATAGCAGCATATCTCGCCCCTTCCATATCACACCAGAACACACCCCACCTATCTGCGAATTCTGCTCAGCAATAGGCCACAAAGACCATGCATGCCCCATCAAGTGCGGGATTGAAGCACCAGAATTTTGTGAGGACAATATGGATGAAACAGAAGCCCAACTTTTGGCAAAATTAAGGACTCCACTTTTGTCTTCTATTGGGGCGAAAGAGCCAATTTTGCTTTAGTCCAAGCCCGTCTTGTGCAAGGACTGCCGTCACGCACAGACTGCCCACAAGCAGACCGCAAATTTTGCTGAGACCCAAACTCACACCAAAATTTCCACGGAACAAATTCAGGCAGATGCTATGGCAGCACAGCGGAATAACCAATCAGATCCTCCACATAAAACCCAACACAACCAAAATGATGAAATTTTTTGGACATAACCAATCAAACACCTCCAACCAAGCGGGAGCAGATCCACTTTGCACCACTGGGGATCCTCCCAGCCAATCACATGTGATAGGCGATGATATGGAAGACCACTTCAGCCAATCACAATGTGACAACACCTATGCACAAGACCCAACCACCCCAACTCCTAATTTCTGATCATCAAACCCACAGGCAAATGGCAAAAAAAATTTTAAATGAGGCAAAAAGCCAACCCACGCTGGCAGACCCAAAATCCATGGAGTAATCCAAGCTATAAGAAACTGAACAATGCCATCACCAAGGCCGCCGACCAACACACTGGAACAAATCTGGCTAGTCGACCCCATACTTGCAGTATGACTTGCGATAAGGAACTGGGTGACCTCAGTGGGTCACCCCAGCGTTCCTGATGTGCGGACTACCGCAATCAACATAGGGACACTCAACATCGTGGGAGCCAAGGCCCCCACATCCCAGGCCAAAAAGATGGCTTTCCTGCGCAATATCCCTGTGGATATCTTGGCTATCCAAGAACCCCACTGTCCACCGGGGGAGGAGGAGTCATGGTCAACCATGCTCCTTCTGGAAAATCCTTTGGACACACCATTGTGGGATGCACTGAACAAACTGTAACCCTCCAGTAAAAATCCAAAGCACATCCTCCCACCTTTGAGGGATGGCTGCTCATGAAACTTGAGTGGAACAGAGAGAATTTTGCTGTGGCGTGCATGTATGCCCCAAATGATCTGAATGACTGCCAAAATTCTTTTCTGATATCCTCTCAATCCATTTCTCTGAGGCAACATTTTTTGCAGGAGATTTCAACTGCTGGCTTAACACCGATACTGACCGCTGGCCCAAGTCTAGGGCTATACCCCGCGGCCACACAGAACTATGAATACTAAAGGCAACATTAGGCCTATGTGACACCATTCCCAAACAAGCCCCCACCCTGGCCAACATGATGAGGCCCCACCACAACAATAACCAGCTGGTCTCAATGACCCAGATTGACCTGATGCTCGTCCCTCCCTAGACTTCTGGCACCAAGTATCAAACTTTACAACAACAATTATCCCTTTCTCTGACCATCAAATGGTCTCAATAGTGATATCATCCTCAGAAAAATATGAAAAACCACCAACCTGGCACAGAGTTCACTTGAGCATCATCCACCTTCAGAAGCTTAAACTTTGGATTGAGATGGTGCTAACAACACAGCAAGAAAGACAAACACCTAATGGGAATCCTATTGCTGAGTGGAAATATTCAAGGCTCGTGCAACCAAGAAAGCCTGCCACCTAAACTCCAGAAAAACAGCTGCAATGTCCGCGACAAACAACAATGCTATCAGACAGCTTCAAAACTTAGAAAACAACACACCTTGCGAGGGATACACTCCCAATGGGGCCGCCTGTGGTTCTAGCTATTGACACAGGTAAACTCTCCCTTCAGGCAACACCAGCATTACACTGAAGCATGCTATAAATCAAAATACATTTTATTTAGAGAAACTCACACGGCCCAATTTTTCTGCCATTTTAAACTAACTTCAATATCAGCGACCTTCACACAGGTCCAACGAGCAGATGACACAATGGCATCTACACCATCGGAAATATCAGCTGAATTACACCAATTTTACACTGACCTGTACATGGCGGATTTCAAATCACCTAACGAAATTGAAAAATTTCTATCATCCGCTAATAATGATACTATGGCTGGTCAACCAGACCCTTTCAGCACCCATAACTAAAGATGAACTATGGGAGATAATAATATCAACCCCATGCAACAAGTGCCCTGGGCCTGATGGCCTACCATATGAATTTTTCAAAAAATATTTAAAACATATCGCACCAATACTACTGGCAACGATGAATAAGTGCCTGGAAGACACATCCCTTCTACCTGGTGGCCAAGATGCATACGTGGTCACACTATTCAAAAAGGAGACTAAGAAGATCTAAACAACTGGCGCCCAATTGCTCTCACCAATACTGACACTAAAATACTAACTAAAATTTTAGCCAAACATATGGGTTGCATTTCTCAGACAACCCTCTCCCCTCATCAATTTGGATTCATCCCAAATCGCTCAATTTGGGATAATATCCACACAATTGCCAACATCTGCCAAGCTAATCCCACAGGTGCCCTTGCATTCCTGGACCAAAAGAAAGCATATGACTGAGTACACTGGGGATACCTAGAACAATGTCTGAAGGCTTTCAACCTACCACCCCGCTTTATAAACTGGGCGCTCCTCCTAACGTGCTCAGCCAGGTTTGCAATCAGAGGCCCAGTTCTCCTAACCAACACCATCACCCCCCAAAGGGGCCTTAAACAAGGTGACCCGCTTAGCCCCCTACTATACAATTTTACCCTTGACCCCCTCCTCCGCATTGCAAACTCAAAGATCACTGGAATCAGGTTGGAGGGACAACCACCAACCAAAATGCTCGCCTTTGCTGACGACTGCGTTGTTGGAGTCTCAGTCAATAGGGATGCCATGGCGATTGAGCGCATTATTCATCAGTATGAGTCAGTGAGTAACGCCATGCTGAACAAACAGAAAACAGAGGTAATTGTTATGGGCAAATTCAGTTCAAACTGGGCCCCACCCTCCCACCACCACACAAACCAACCAACCACACATCCAACCACACAACAACGATCCAAGCCAGTAAAACCACTGTGTTTACCCTTTGCACACCACCCTGCCACCAACCCAGTCCGTCATCTGGGCATATTGCTCGAAACCGGTGGATATGCACTTGACACCATAGAAACCAACATTTTGGACAACATCACAAAAAGAATGACATGTATGCGGAGGAGTAAAGCCAGCCTAACCGGAAGAGTTGTGTTAGCCAACTCCCTTATCCTATCAAAGTTATGCTTTGCTGCCCACGCGATCGCCTTCTCCGCCAATTTTACCAACGCAGTCTACAAGCTCCTTCAGAACTGGCTATGGTCTGGATACCATGCACCTGTCAGGCTGGAGACCATGTACAGCCCACGGAAGAGAGGCGGGATGGGGCTGCTCAACTTCATGGAAAGAGCTACGCAAATCCTAGGCTCATGGATAGCCTCCATGACGTCACCCAACCCACCATCCCCCCACTGGGCCAAGGCAGCCCAAAATCAATTTTGCAAGGGCACTACATCTGAGGTCCCCCTCCAACCCGGCGACCCTGATGAAGTACCTTGTAACACACCCAAATGCCACCGGACCACACAACACCAATCGGTATTTCAAATGCATCCTATACAACCTAAGACAAGGGGATTGGAGCTTCTCCTATGCACAGCAATCCGAAGACAATCACCCTCAAACTGGATATGTGCAACTCCACAGAGGACAAACGGTGTCTAACGTACCTGCCCCATTACCACCCTTCCCTCTGTCCAGGATTAACTACCTAGACCACCAAGACGTCCCATATGACTTGAACACCCAAAAACAGGTGTGGAACCTCGTCACCTGCCCCTCCTATCCCCACAAGTGTGCTCCACAATGTGGCGATACATGCGCCATACATATAGAACAGCTGACCGTACTTTCTCAATGTTCAAGACATGCGCCAACTGTGGCGGACCCAACACACTAGCACACCGCCTGGAAGAGTGCCCGCCATCTGCGCATATCTGGGCCAACGTGATGCACCTGTTTTAACAATCATCTACAACCAAATTCCGACTATCCCGCGATATCATGGCACTCAACATGGCCTCACCTATCCCCAGACACTGAGGGCTCTAATTGTGTGCATTGCAATATGGTCCATTCACACAATTACCCTTGACGCCTTCAACGGGATCTTCCACAATCTCAACCAAGCCATCATCAGGTTCCACAATCATTTGGCTGACCATTTTCAAGCCTGGCTGTTCGGCTCACTCCAACACAAATGGAAGAAACGGATGGGCACCTGGATTCAATCTGGTTCCTTCGTTACGACATTGAAAACCTCAAAGTCTTCATAGGCGATACACCCTACTAGCCCATGAGTAGCCATGCCACTCAAGGTCTAGCCACCCACCACCCGTGGCCCCCCAGCCACACCAAAGTGTGCCAAGTCATATCTTTTGAGTTCCTTTGTTCTGCGCTCTCTCTCCCATTTCTGTTTTCCACTTTCCTTGCTCCTACATATTGGATGTGTCTGTCCCCTGGTCAGCCATCCTCGTATTAATAAATACAATATACTATAGATTTAGCTTTTCAAAGATTAATGTATCAACGTTAAATAAACTTTTAGATTTATATACAAAAATGTTTTTTTCACTTTATATCACTTTTTGAAATTTTGAGAAGTTAATATTCCACCGCCGCCTCACCACGTTAGTTTTTAAACTATGTCCTCAGACCCACCACCTGCTGCCCCAGTGTGGGGCAGTGGTTCTCTACCCGCTAGCATTTACTGCCCTTCAGGCAAACATGTGCAGACTGGTTCATCCAGTCCGCCAAATACATCTGGCTGATTTGTCCCTCCAAGAGACTTAGCACTACACCTCGTGCAAGTCCACCTAACCTACCCCCACCCCCTAGCCCTACCTCAATCCAGTATCCACTTATTCCTCTGCATCAAGTATGGACATATCTTCCCCTTATACTGACAAAGCAATTATTGTTCTGGCAACGACCACCTTCGCACCAGCAGTGCCAGGTAAACTGAAGCGCAGGAGGTCTATGAAGGGAAAGAACCAGGCCAAAGGTGATACAACAAAGCCAAGTGATCCAACAAAATGAAGAGACGTCCTAAACTGTCAGTATTGTGTTTACTTATAAATCTGTGGACCAAAACGCACATTAAAATGTCCACAACCATCAGGGGTAAGAGGCCCTGGGGCTGGGAAGGGTGGTAAATTCTAGAGCAAAGGGTTGAAAAATGAGGTGGAGCTGATGGAATAGGTGGCAGAGTGGGTGGAGGGCTCAAATATAGCAGTGGGTGCAAACCATAGCGGCAAACGAACTCCAGCCATCACAGAACTTTAGAGGTTTATTTTTTGTTAAAAAACAAAAAATATACATGAAACTTGCCCAAAAAATTTCCCAGATTTTGTTAGGGTAATCAGAGTATCTGAGAAAAGAAAGTCTTTCTCATCTTGAAACTTAATTAATAAGAAGTTGTTTTACAAAGTTTCAAGATGGTTATTATATCTGGTATGAGCTACAAATTTTTTGTTATTCAAAAAAGTCAAAAAAATTGAATTTGACCAAATTTTGTAACCTCATATCTTATAATTTTTCAAGTTAAGTTTTTTTTCTCTGGTTTTTTGCCCCCAGATAAGTTGTTTTCCTCAGCCCTGGCTGGCAAGGCAAAAACCCCCTTTTTTTCAATGACCTTAGAAAGGTCATCAGTGACCCTTAGTGGTTCTTTGGCCCTGCCCCAAGGGCTTGTTTGGGAAATTTGGGTTTAGAAAAGGGGGTTAATTCCAGGAAAAGGTTACTTTTCTGTGACATCACCCCCCCCCCGGGTATTGGAAGGGGTTCCCCCCCTTACCCGAGGGGGCATTGGCCAAGGCAAAG
>JAKSZP010014213.1:0-12009 GCA_022478985.1 Massospora cicadina | reverse complement strand
CAATGTGTGTGATGCGAGGTATTTCATCAGGGAGTGGGGGTTTGATGGATTGTTGAGGCCCAAGGCTCAGGAGAAGTTGGAGCGGGCCGCGCAGGAGCAGTGTTGGGATGGGAGTGTAGGAGCGGTGACGGCCACGATCCAAGTGCTCAGGATCTTGGCAGCATGGGCTTTGAAGTCAAGCAGGCCCATGCCACCTTGATGATGAGGGCCAAACATGACCTCTAGCCATACTGGTGGAGGGCGGCCTGACCAAAGCCATCCTTGCAGAAAATTATACAGGGATTTGAAGAAGCTTGGTGAGAAGGGGATAGCGTGGACTCTGAACCAGACTTTGGATAGGAGCATAGAGTTGGCAAGAACAACCCTGCCAGTGAGGGTAGTAGGGTGGGCTCTGAGAGAGGCGATTCGCTTCGTCACGTTGTCTAGTATACGGCATTCCATTACTGCTGATGCATATCTGCCTGCCTCCATCCACACGCCCAGATGGCGCGCCGGTCCTATGGTAGGACGTGGCACGAAGGGGAGCACCAGTGGAGCGGTGTGAGTTGAGTTAGTAAGGCGTGGACGTGGGCGAGCAGATGGGCCAGGTTGGGAACTAATTGCTGGGGCCCAGCAGTTCTGAAACTGACCAAGGAGGATGATTTCGGTTTTGGAGGCGTTCAGTGCCATGTTGCTTACCTGGGAATATTCCTGGATGAGGGCTTCAAGCGCGCGTGCATCTTTGTTATTAGACACCCCCACCACGCAATCATCTGCAAATGCCATCATCTTGACTGGGGTTTGGCCTGACACATGGACCCCAGTGAGTTGGGCATTCACATTTCGCAGTAGTGGGTCAAGGCTGAAGTTGTATAAGAGTTGGCTGAGGGGGTCCCCTTGTCGCAGGCCCCTTTGAGGGCGGATTACTTCCGTTAGGAAGCCTGGGCCACGCACTGCCATTGTTGCAGATTCCGTGAGCAGCATCACCCAGTTTATGAAGCGGGGGTAGGCGGAATTGATGGAGGCAGGCCCTAAGGTATTCCCAGTTTACTCTATCATAGGCCTTTTGTTGGTCCAAGAATACAAGTGCCCCAGAGGCTGTGGACTGACATACATTAGCCACAGAGTGCACGTTATCCCAAATCGACCTTCTGGGGATGAAACCAAATTGTTCTGGGGAGATAGTGGCAGATACTACAGTCCCTAAACGGTTAGCCATGATTTTTTGTTAAAATTTTGGTGTCTGTGTTTGTTAGAGAAATGAGGCGCCAGTTGGCTAAGTCAAGCTTATCCCCTTTCTTGAAGAGTGTGACAGTGAAGGCCTCATGTCCTCCTGGTAGGAGGCGCGTTTCCAACAGGCTTTGGTTAAGTGAGGCTAGCAGCAATAGGGATATATATTTGAAATATTTTTTGTAGAACTCATATGGAATGCCATCTGGGCCTGGGCATTTTCAGTTTAGCGCACTATGAATGGCTGTCCATAATTCATTTGGAGTAATTAAATTCATTATTTCTGGGTATCAGAAAATGGTGCAGATATGAGCTCAGTCAAGAAATTCTGCCATTTCAGCTGGCTGAATTGGTTTGGCTCAATATAACTCAGAGTAATATTTTTGCATTTCGATTGCCACCTCTGCCAGTGTGTCCACAATGGAATTATCCGATCTTTGCACCTGTGTGCAGGCCACGCTCTGGCATGGTGCAAAAAAAAATTTTAAAGAAGTATGCGGTGCACTTGTCACCTTTAGTGATGCATGTGGCCCTGTATTGGACACAAACCCAATGTTTGTGTTGCCTTTCGAGTGCATTGAGGTGGGCGGCTGCCTCTGCCCACTTCCGGCCCCATGCAGGGCTGTATCCTGTGGCTGGAATGTTGGACTCCAAGTGGGCCAATTCCGCCAGAGTGCGCGAGATAACCGCTGATGTGGCTCATGAGCGTCTGGAGGAGAGATGGCGATAGTGGCGGATGGTGTCCTCTTTAAAAGTTGCCCATGTGGAAATGGGGTCCACGCAAAATGGTACAACAAATGATTTCACCAAAGTTGCCTCTTCCACCCACGTGGAAAATCCTGGCGACGCGAGCTTGGGGGGGCAGATTTTGCACCAATGTGGGGCCTTTGCAACTGTCACGGGTAAGTGGTATGTTATCGAGACCAGTCGGTGGTTGGAGAATTCCATTTTCGTTGTTTTGAAGTGGGAGATGTGGGGTTGGAATTTTGCCGGCATTAGAATAAGGTCGATGTGGGTCATGGACCTTAATTGGCCATTGTGGATGTGGGGACGCGTCATGTTTTTGAGCAGTGGGGCATGTCGCGGCAGTGCATCCATTAACCCAATGGTGGCTTTTAGAACATGTAGTTCTACGTGACCCTGTGGGGCATGGGGTGAGGGCGGCCACCAGTCCATTGGTGAGGTTAGCCAACAGTTCATGTCACCAACTAGGAAAGAATCAGGGAGTAGCAGGAGGGATTTGACCAACAAGAATAAATTCCTGATGCTCGTGTGCACCGTTTGGGGCATAAATGTTGATGATTGTGTGCACAACGTCAGCCCACAAGAAGGTGATGATGAGCACTCAGCCATTTAGGAATGTTTCTGAGGATGTGAATTTTAAAAATTATTTTTTGAATTAGCACCCCACAGTGCTTTGACCAATAGGATAGGGATGGGAGGAGCATTGTTTTCCAAGCTTCCTCAGAACCTCGTGGCACAGTGGGACTCCTGGATGGCCAGGATATCCATGGGTAAATTGTGTTGTAAAAAACTCAGTTTCCTAGCCTGGGATGGGGAGGCCTTGAGTCCGGCGATATTCAGCGTCCCTAGAGTGAAGGTTTCCCCCATCGCACCTTAGGTGTGAGGGGGTGGGCCCCCAGGCCCACCAGCCTCTTCAAGGTCCCCACAGGCTTTCACAGCAGTGCGGGTGTTAGCAGCAATGCTATCAGGGTTTTTGTTAATTTTTGCAGAAAGAGTCGCATTAGCTTTTCCTTCACTTTTTGTTTTCCCGACATCAGATGAATTTTTTATGGTGTGGATAAGTTCAGTGCACCGTCAAGTGGGGCAAAAAAAAATTTTCAATTGGGATAGGTCCCAAGTTGGTTTTGACCAGAGCTTGGGTGCAGCAATTGGGTGAGATTGAATCTCCCATCGGATCCTCAGATTGAGTGGCCCGCTCAGCATGGGCCTCCCAATCTGATTGGGTGATGGATTTCCAAGTTGCTTCCACCGCGAAGGTCTCCATGTCCTCCTGGCGTTGTGAGTGTGGGATGGTGGTGGTGGCCTTAGCCGCTTCCTTGGCCGTGGCCCTACAGGCTTGCTTAGCCTTCTTCCACTCCTGCGGGGAGATGGGCTTTACCAATAGGTAGCAGCCTTGTGCTCCCCATGGGAAAGCCTCCTTGGTGCTTGCGGTTGGTTTGTAGTGCGCCTCTCCACTGGCCATGGCCGCTGAGGGGTGTTCTTGGAATGTGACGCCCTCCTTGATGGGGCATGCATGCGCCTTATGGCTGAACACATCACAGTGGGTGCAAATGGGGGGCGCGCTGTCCACGGTTACCTGGAATGGGTGGGTGGTATGCCCTGCAATGTCAATAAAGGTGGAGTGCGGGATCTGGGTTAGGTCCTTCGCGATCTCCTCAGTTGGGGTCAGAACTGCGATGGCTTTGCCAGTGCACAGGTGTGGCATCAGCGTGAAACGTTGCATTTTGAAAGATTGTATTTCGCCATATATGGCGAGACCATCTTTTAGGTGTTGCTCCAAAATGTCACATTTTACCGTAGTAGGCAAAAAGTCAAACGTGAGGAAAATTTGGTTTGATTTTGTCCATCTGGTGCATTTGGTTTCGATGACCCATTGTCCTTTGGGGAGGTTGACCACTATGTGCACCGCTGCAGCCTCGTCTGCTGCTATTTTGCTTTCAAAACCCAGGTTCAGCCAACATTGCAACATGGAGTGAGGTGCAATGTACACCGCGGTCAGGAAAATTTTGTGTACATCTTCACAAAATTTTTCCCATAAGGCCGTTTTTTATATGTCCAGATACACACGGACTCCAAATTCCACTGATGAAAGTAGCTGGGAGTGTGGCGTGTTGATGTACTGGTTGCATCATGCTTGCCACACGAGTATCTCTGGGGAAATTGTGACCGCCAGTTTTTTGAGATTTTTTTCTATTCCGCCAGATTCTCCAGGGCGTTTAAGAACGTTAGAGGCCATGGGCCTTCCGCCTGCTCCTCTTTCCTTGCTTGCCCAACTGCTCCCAGACATGGGCGCAGACTAATCTCCTCTATGAGATTATCAAACTAGATTGATTCTTGAATTGAATAGGTTGCAAAAGTGTTTGCAACGAGAAAGAAAAGTCCACTTAATATATCTTAATATTGGAATAAAATCATAAAGGATCAAAAATCCTTTGGCTATTTATTGCTGTTCTGATCTCCGTGGGTCCTGCGTCAAGAGTGAATGGGAACCCCTGAAACTAACTTAGGTAAAGTTTTAACATTAAGTTCTTTTCAAAGGAAGCGTATGAGGGAAGAATTCATTCAGTTTATTGGTATATTAGAGATGATAATAGAGTTTTTGAGACAGCAGTACTCCATTTTGGCTGAAGATTCAACTAAGTGTTATCCTTCATACTAGCACCAAACCCAAATATTTATTTATATTCAACTATATCATGAATTATTTTTAACAATAACACATAAGAACCTGCGCAGTTAACTCAAGGCTACAGCGAGCATCAGTCAAATAGTTTACAAGGTCAAAATCCTATTGTTGCTCTTCTTTCCTTTGGAAGGTTATCCTTTCTTCAACAAATATACTAAAAGCTTAAAGGTGTCAGCAAAGTGTTTAATAAGCTGGTCATATATCTAGCCACCCAAATAAGAGCTGTACATCGAGTAGGATACAGGGGTGACACCTTGAAATGGCTGTAACCTTATCATATTTTGTAAATTAATCTTGACTTACTTACCTTTTGGCCAAAAATCCATTTCACTTTATAAAGGAGCATTTTTACGTCTCTGGCTTTAAGGATTTTTGGCTTAATCTCTGGAAAACGTCTCTTAGGTGTTTCAGAGTATAGTAAAAGTAGACAAAAAATGGTTATATTGTTGAGATATAAAAAAACACAGGAGAGATTAAAATTCTTAATAAACCGTCCATGGCTCTAGGGAAGGTGGCAAAGACGTTGCATAACCCCTGCAGCATTTAGTAGGGTCAATTAATCCTTTTATAAAATGAGGACGCATCCTTTGCGGTCTTTAGGCAATAATAGAATCTGCTAATACCCACTGGTGAGGTCCATTGCCAAAAATACTGTAATCTTAACATTAAGCATAATAAGTCATCTATTTGAGGTAACAAATAACTATCTTTCCAAGTAATGGAATTTAACTGGCAATAATCCATCACAAATCGATGGCCACAATTATTTTTATTTATCAATAACAGTGGAGAAGGCCATTGACTTTTAGATGAAACTTGTAGCCCAACTTATAACAGTTGTTTTAGTTCCAGTGCCACATGAGCTTACTTGACTTTAGATTTTCAGTAAGCTCAAAATTTAAATGGGGGCGATCCTCTGTTTTGACTTGATGAATTACTACTGATACTTTCCTGTAGTCACCTGGTCCCAATGAAAGGATATCATTATACTCCTCAAGAAAGGCTTCACATTCTGGCGTTTATTGTTATTGAGGCTGTCCCTAATCTTACTTTTGAACAATGTTATTGTGGGTAGGGGTTAAAGCCCTAAATCTTGTAAAGAACTGAACCTGTTTATATCCAAAATAATTCAAAAGGATAGAGTTTCTCATAGGTGATGAGAAAATTTTAAAGAACATGGAGGGTCTGTTTTGATAAAAGCCTTATAATATAGAGATAGAATTCCCATTGGCGGGATCTAGAATTCCAGGACAGGTCAACGCTTCTTTGATATAAGGGTTAGGAAGTCCATATAGCTCCAAAACTTGGTTAGGCGGAATGTGAGTCTTAATTCCCAAATCCACAATAGCTCAAGAGCCAGGTGGTATATTAATGGGAAGGGAGTGTATAAATGTATCCTGTCTTTGGAATCCACAGCCTCATGTGGTAACTTAATTTTACCCCCCAAAGTTTTGATACTCTACTTTGAAGTTAGAGGTGGGATATTGGACAAGGCATGTTTGTTTTTTGGGTCCTCTATTTTTAATTGGGAGATCAAATATTTTTAGTTTACAATATCCTAATACTGAAAAGTTATTCTTATTTGTGATTGATAATGCAATTCTAACCCGCATTAGTTAGTGTCCTAATAAAAAATCGTAGCTATTGTTTTCTAATGCAATAGCGGGAGGGGTACTTAATATCTTTCCAAATCAGAGGGGTAAGGTAGCATATGCCCCAATCCTAGCAAACTGATTCCCGCCATCCCATATTCAGCTTTTTTTATAAGTCTGGCGTCATTTTGATTTATAATAACTTTAGTATAATTTAACGTTAATTTGAGAGCTGGTATCATTTATAACCAGTACTTACCTTGTGAACACCTACTTCTACTCGTACTACCAACAATCCAAATGTAAAATTACAGCTTTAAACATTTTGTTAGGTAGTTGTAGTGAGGCGGCCAAAGAAAAATGCCGCGGGTAAGCTTGAGGTCTTTCAAAGTTTTTGGATGTTTTGTCAGATAATGCTTGACTCTCTTTAGCTAAGCTGACAGAAAGAATTCGATTGGGTATTAGACTAATGTAAAATAAAAAATAAGGTCTTTAAACACTTGAATAGTAAGATGTACTTTGTTTTCAGCAGGAGCATCTAACACAAAACAACCTGATGTACTGGGCATAGAACTAATAAGTTTTAACACTTGAATGTCATCTTCTGAGGAAACCTTTTGCCTATGCTGACTGATCATTTGCTGCCTTGTTGTGACTAAGTTTGTGGCAGTAATTTATTTTGTGGCCTTTTTTCTTGCAATAATTGCAAAAATAACTTGGGTGTAGGAGAGCCAGGGGGCGATACTGCTAATACTTGAAGCCAAGGCTTATTATTGGGATGGGGTGTCCTGGTTGATCTAAACAGCTCGACAGGAATCTCCAAGATGGCTTCTTTGATATGCAGAAGAGACGTAAGGTTGGATTTCTTTGCTTTAGGATAAAGTAGGGTAATAGCATTATTTTAATGCCAAAAAAGAGGCGTTAATAGCATCGTCCAATATAAGATGATTTTCTGCAACCAAAGTCTGAGCCTCAATATAAGATTAGTGAGTTAATTGATTAATGGTTTCTCCCAAGAAAGTTTATCTCATAAAAGTTTCTTTCTGGTTGGTGATGTTAATTCACTCCTGAACTCCTGAAGCAGAGCAGCCTTTTCATTATTCCAGGTATGCAGTTCATCAGATGAGGTACCATGATGTCTTGAGCTATGCAGCTAAGGAAGTTTATAAAGTGTTTGAGGCCTTGGTTATTTGTCACCTCCTCTATTGCACTTTCATACCATTATAGGGAAGAGAAAAACGCTCCCCTCTTCTGGGATGTACTTCTCTTTAAATGAAAAATAAATGTGCTACTTGTAGGGGTTTGAGGCCAATTGAAATGAACCAACACAGGGAGCTCTCCTTCTCACAAAGGGGAAATGGTATATTTAGTATATTTATGGGATGAAGAACATTCACTTGACTTTGTAGATCATTGATATTCTTAATAATTAATCTACTCGATTATGGGCAGCCTAATGATCTAAATTTGTTGAAAAAAATTTGAGTTAAGTGCCAATTTCGCTTTTTAAACCGGCGGTCATATCTTAGAGATTAAGGATATGTTGCTTGGTGGTGAGCATTCATTGATTTAAGTCTCATACCATAGCGGGTAGGGTAGCCAAGTTTCAAGCCGTTCATTATGAGAGCCCAGAGGAAATTTAGGGAGGAGAGGCACTCCATCCTAAGTGAATTGCGCTCCTCAAGCTATGCATCTGAGTTGGACACCAAGATTTTGAATTTTCCAGATTAATGACTGAGATAGAAAGTAATTTCTAAAGCAGTTCTAGGTTCAGGAGGGCAAGGGGCTCATGGTGGCCCAGGGGGCCCAGGGGAACCACGTCAGCTGGGGAGGCCATCATGACCAATGAGTCCAGGTTCACCTGGCGTTCTAGGAGGGCCATCGTTACCCAGCATCCCAGGTGGTCTATAAATTATATACTGTCCTGAGGATCTATAATTCATAAATTAACTCTTTAGAAAATGAAGGCGTTTATCTATAGAGGACATCAAGTTACCAATATGAGTTTGTACTCTGGTGGTACAATTTTAATATGTTTATGAACAAAGACTTCTAATTGACTGAAATGATTAGAGAGTTCCATTCATATGATTTTATGATTCCATCATCAAAGATTTTTTTTTCATAACCTGTATCTCATTGATGAGTTGTCAATTTTTCAGTATGGCCTTTAATTTTTCACTGCTAAAGAGATAGGAAGATTGGTATATTGAAGTAGTTGCTACTTTAAAGTCCCCAATAACTGCAAATGCCAAAATAATTTGGGTGATGGAACCCATCTACTTGTAATAGACGTTATAGGGTGGGATGTATAAATTGATGAAAATAACGTTATTAAAGTTCTGCTCTGACCTGTTCTCCATCAAATGAGGAATTGTCAGTTATATCATAATAGGGTTAGTACTGCGAGGGCTTTTCTTCTGTTTGCTCAACCTCTATGGACAAAGGCCCCATAATAGAGGAGCTGGAGAGCTTCAGTGAAGTTTAAGATTAGTAATTGATATGCTCCACGAAAAGTTGGGGAGGTTCACATCCAAGTTTTTAGTTAATAAAAGTTTTCAAGTTACTGCCATCTCTCAAACATGTATATTGACCACCCAATCACTGAGATGCGTGGCATCATGATTGGAGGAGGTGTCTAACAATGAATAATTATTGTCTATTGTAATAAATTTTACCTGAAACTTGGGGTGAACCTGGAAGGGAGCACAAGTTTTGCTAGGATGAGGGGGATTGGATCCAACCATCCCTTTGTGAAAGAGTCCAGGGCACCTGAAGTCCTGGCGATGGATATGTAAAAAAGGTTTCTTTTTATAAAACGTCATCATTCAAGGGAAAAAGATCCTTGAGTGGCGTATCTAGGAAATTTTTACTTTAAAAACAGAGGAAGACCAAAATATATGCAAGAGGTTTGTAATTTTTTTTAAAACCAAAATATATAGTAGACCTGAGAATTACTATCTGGGAAAAATCTCCAAGCGCTTTCAAGTCAAAATCTATACCAAGTAGTAATAGTAGTTTCTGTGACATTCTGACTACTTCTGTAAAACAAAATTTTATCACATTTTAGATGGGTTTGGACTTCAATATTGGAAGCTTTCAATTGAGCAACATTCAAATGCATAGATTGGGTTTGAGTCCTAATATTGGGAGGCATTGGTAAATATAATTGGGCATTAATTTCAAAATTTGTTTCATCTTAATCTTTAGTTCAGGTTAAAATCATATCATTAGATTGACTTATTTCCTTAATTTGCACTGTAATCCAAACAGGCATCCGGGTAAGGTATGCTCAAATTACAGGTCTTGAACATGGTGTCTAGACCACAGAAGCGCATGGAAGAGCGCTATGACCTTAGGCCAGAGTGTGGCGATATCTGAGCAGGTGAGAAAATAGGTGAAGTGGAAATTATTTTTTTAAACATCGGGTGAAGCTATGGTACTGAAATGTGGAACCAGTTTGATTTCTTGTCCTGTTAGAACATTGGAGTAACACCTTAAAGATATAAGACAGCTTATCTAATAGAAATGGGTGGTCAACGTCCTGCCAGAGCCTCTGGAGGGCAATACTTACTTAGGGAGGAGATTAAAAAGGCGTAGGTAAAAGGGGTGTAACCTGAAGGTTGATCTAAGTTGCGACCATTTGGTTAAACTGCACAAACATGTGGTACTAGGGCTGAGGCTAGGGTCATCCACATTTATGGTAAGGCGTTGTATACATGCACACCTATTCGTCTCAGGGTAAGGAGAGCCTAATTCCTACTTTAGAAGAAGTATTTACATGCGATAATTTGGGTGGTTCATGATCCACTCCCCTAAAGATGTCAGCTATGCTCTAGAAAGACCCAAAGATACTTACGTAGCTGGGCAAAGGCCAGGTGCCATTGGTGCATAGAGATTGCGTTCCAGAAGACAATAACTTTTGAGAACTTCAGGCATATTGAGGCGACATGGGACAGGTCTCTAGAAGCCCTAGGCCCCCTTCCTTGAGGTTCAGAAATTTTAACTATGCCATTTAATTTAGTTAAAACTATTGATCCAATAACCAAGGAGAATGTTGAGCCGCATGTAAATTTGAATCTTTAAATTAGACAGACATGAGTAAGGAACTAGACTTTAAAAAGGAGAAATAAGTTGGGCATCATGCCTATTTCTGGAGAATTATGTTCCGCCTGTTTCTTCTTCAGTCCTGGAGCTCAAAGCTTCAATAATCAAGTCCTTATTGACTTTATGTTTAACTCCTTAGAGCAGGGTAGGACCTCAGGTGACGGAAGGTGTCATGCGTATGTTCAAGACCTAGTGGTGGGTGGAAGATGTGTGTGCCAGCCTTTACTACCTTTGTTTAGAGGTGTATATCTTGGCGTTGGACGCTTTGTTGTACCTCTCAAGGGGCACAGTACCAAGGGTGCGACCTTAGGACTTTTAATCACGATGGCATTGTTATTTGCAAATGTCATAGTTCAGGAGGGATCTTACCTGGTACCATAAACCTACTAACATATCCTGAAAGGATGCCAAACGAGGATTGATAGTGATATTGAAAAGTATTGGGCTCAGGGGATCATCTTGAAAAAGACCTCTGGTTGACTGGTAATGCCACTTTAAAGCTCGTTGATGTCAGGTCTATGGTTTTAAGTTTGTCATAGAGCGCTTAAATTCAATGTATGCTGCAAGGGAAAGGTGGAAGTGGGCTAAGGAAGCATCTATATATTTTTAAGAAGTCCAATTGTAGGCCCTCCCATATCTAGAAGAACCACAAGGATATCTAACTTACGTGAGTTAATAGTCAAAGTCACACGGAGTTCATTATAGTTATCTCATAGCGACCTCCCAGAATGAAACCACTTTGGGAGGGTTAAGGCGAGGCAACACTTATGGAGTGATGCAGTTGATAGGAAGCTTTGTAAACAGTTTGTGGCTCGCGTTGAGAAGGTCTATGTGGAGACAGTTGGCCAGGTTTTTACAATCTGAATCTTCATAAATGAGTATTGTGATTGAAACCTCTATATTCGGTGTCAGATTTTAACCATATGGATTCCTCCAATAGTTTATAATTAATTGGTATGAAATGGCCAATCCCAGTGAAATAGCTCATTGACTGACTTTTTGGTGTTTTAAGTGATTGCAAAGTAGTTGATCCTCAAATTGGATCAAGCCAAATCCAAGAATTCCATCTAGATTGGAAGGTAAGATTAAGGGGGCCAATTGATGGCCCCAAATTAGTATACAAATCACTGGCAACTAGTAGCCAAAGATGATCATTTGTATTAATTTAGTATATTTCAGCAGAACTTAACAATTCCAAGTTTGAGGCAACCAAGGTTGTCTGGCGCCTAATTTATAATAATTGAGCTGTTGCCTGAAGAAGAAAAAACCCAGAGTAGTTTATTATGAAGAGTCAAAGCATGTTTTGGCAAGAAGCTGAGAAATCCCGAAGTTACCAAGCAACCAAAGTGGTTTCTGATGCATAATAATCAACTCAAAGGTTGAATCCAAATTTGATGTTATTTTATACATAATCATTTATATGACTCACTGGCGACTCAAGGCCGAGGATGAGCCAAAACAAATTCAGACATTGGGAAGGATGGAGAGAAGGTCGACGCCAGGGAAGAGAGAAGCGCAGAAAGAGATTGGCTGGCTAAAAGAACCAGTGATGAGCTGATATTGCGGTAATGGGCGCGGTAGCCCTTTTGTACATAGAGATACCTGGTTCTTGCTTTCAATAAAATTCTACCTTTGTCTAATCTCCCTTTTTATATAAGTTTATGTTTATTC
>JAKSZP010014212.1:0-12058 GCA_022478985.1 Massospora cicadina | reverse complement strand
GTGGGTAAAAGAGCGGTACTACTAGGAGGGCATCATGGAAACCATAAATGAAGTCTTGGATGCCTGTTTGACCTGAAAAAAACAATCCAGTTTCAAGACCCATTATTAGTACCAACCTACAACGCCTATCTTAGTTGGAATTGATCATTTCACAAATGGGTTAAAGCTGTGGATCTCCCCAATCAGAATTCCAAAGTCACGACTACCTTCTTACATCAAAACAACTTCACATGGCATGGATGTCCCAGGTCCTTCTTTGTGACAATGGGAAAAACTCCACTTCCAAAGTGTAAAGCTCCTTGCCACCTCCATGGGAACACAACAACTCTTCTCAGCCCCCTATAACCCACCCACAAATGGTGTCATAGAAAGAGTAAATAGAACCCTGGTATCTATACTCCAAAAAATGGCCCGTTCAGACCCTCTCCACTGGTATATCCACTTACTAGCGCTTATGGCCTATCACATTAGTTACCTTTGTATCCTAAAAATGTACCCTTTTATGTGTTATATGGGCGAGAACTTGGGGTGCTAACTTTATTATCCGAAGATATCTTCTCTGAAAGGTCTAACCCTGAACAAGCCATGAAAAATTGGCCCAGCACATCATCTAATTACAGTCCAAGGCTAAGCCTAACTTGGCAAAGATTGTCACTAAAGAAGGTCAAGCTGCTAATGAAAACTGGGCCCCACTTCCGTCCTTCCACGTATCTGACTTGGTACTTTATTACCACAATTTGATCACCCCTGGGAGTGAGAAGATTGCGTCTATCTGGGAGGGACCGTTTGCAGTCAAATACAAGCAAGGTGATGAGTACTCTATCAAATCCCTTGCTTCTGGAGTTATCATCAACTGGGTCCATGGCTGGTTCTTACGCCTTTATTCACCCCCTAAAACTATTGAAGGGGGTAATGTTGGACAATTGCAGATACAATATTGTTAGAAAAGCGTTTGGGTTGAATATAATACTAAAATTGGCCAAAAGACCATGGCTGATTCTCAGTCAAACCCCTCAAATTGGGGCAATGTTTTTATTAATACTTCTTGGGCAAATAGCATAAGTTTGGGTAGCAGGGTTACTCCAAATTGTTGGCAGAATCAAGGAAGCCATTAGAAGGTCCCTCCCCATCTTACAACTACTTTAGTTAAACCTAACCATGGAGACTAACCCTTTTATAGAGTTGGAAGGGGTCCCAAAATGGTATTTATTTTCATGCCCAATGATTGGGTAAAGTATATAATTTTTTTGCCTCATAGATAATCCTACCTGCAACTTTTTTCCCATCAGCTCTTCGATTAAAGTAATGTGAGCCTTGTGAGCTCCAATAGGTCAAATACCCATATTCCCTAAACCAGACATTCATAGCCTAATCTGAATTTCACTCCTTGGCACAATTAAATTTTAAGCACTGAGATAATGAACTGGTTTGTTTTTAATTGCCTCTTGGTAATTTAATAAAAACTGATAAAATTGACCCTTTGGCCTATTTATTCTATTGTTATTATGATATAAGTGGTCAAAAAACTTCCCTGAAAATATTCTATCCAGCAGTAGAGAGTGGACCTTCTCATGCAAATTATTTGTGGATATCCAGGCAGAATAGCACCTGCGAGCATCATAATCCCCTGGATCCCACAACATGATCTAACTCTACTAATCACTTGGTCAGACTGAGTCATGATGTGCAATCCACATGTATAGCTATCTTCTTGGCACAGAAATACAATTTTTGCCACTATGGGATTTGAACCTGCATTGTGACAGGCAATAGCAGGACTCCCATCCCACTATACCAGCACACCCTGTGTGCCATCTTTACTAGATTGTTCTCATATCTTTACAAAAATAAAATAATCATAAATATTATAGGCACATTTGAATATAATCTATCATCTGGTGGGAAAAGATCCCGTAAAATTTAAAAAATCATGTTATTATATTTATAAAGTTTTTTTTTCTGAAAGCTTTTAGAGTTAAAAATTCATAATGCTTTATAAGTTGATAGCTATCTATAATTAATTGAAATATTTAGCTTTTCTTTCACATTATTATCACTTTTAGTAATACAATTCTATACAATTTCTCCAAGATTGACAATCAACAAGGAAATATGAGAAAATTTGTATGCAACAACACCAGTTGGGTGAAAGTGGCCAGCGCGAAAGGCCCAAAGCCCTCCCAACCCGCCAGGAAAAACGCCCCAGTGGAATGTTGACACACCCTCCCACCAAAAAGGGTGGGTACAGCGCCACACCCAGAGTTTTGCAATTTCTGCAAAAAATGGGCGCATATACCTACTAGAACACTCCCAACCCCTGTCCTCCCTTGAGCATGGCCTTAGAATTATGGTTAGCAATACTTCCCTCAAATCATGGAAAAAAATGGGGGAGGCTTTCTCTGCAACTTTCCTGAACACTGTCTCAGTAAATTAAAAAATATATAGAGAGGATGGGTGGACATCAGGTTCATGTCCGTGGAAGAAGTGGCGGAAGCAGCAAAAGTCATATTCTCCATAAAAATTAACAATGCAGACTGCACCATCTGCACAGTGCACACATGATGGACACTGTGATATCCTTACAGATGAGCTCCATGGGGGCCTCAAAAGGTTATGGCATAATCAAACAGTTTGAATTTGAGAAATTCCCCCTCCTGCCCCACCTGTGTACAGGGAAGGCAATAGCCATTATAGAACTTGATCAGGATGTGGTAGAAGATATCACCCTCATTCCACGCATGGTGACCATCAACCTCCCGATGGCAGCGTATCTCGCCCCTTCCACATCACACCAGGAACACACCCCACCTATCTGCGAATTCTGCTCAGCTATAGGCCACAAAGACCACGCGTGCCCCATCAAGTGCAGGATTGAAGCACCGGAATTTTTGTGAGGACAATATGGATGAAACAAGCCCAACTTTTGGCAAAATTAAGGACTCCACTTTCACCTTCTATTGGGGCAAAAGAGCTGACGTCACTTTGGTTGAGCCCATTTTGTGCAAGGACTGTCGTCATGCACAGACTGCCTGCAAGCAGGCTGTGAGTTCCGCCGAGACCTAAGCTCACACCACAATTTCCCCAAGAACAGATTCAGGTGGATGCCATAGCAGCGCAGCGGAATAACCAATCAGATCCCCCACATATAACCCAATGCAACCAAAATGATGAATTTTTTGGACACAACCAATCAAACACCTCCAACCAAGCTGGAGCAAATCCACCTTGCACCACTGTGGATCCTCCCAGCCAATCATATGTGATCAGCAATGATATGGTTCATGCACATGATATGGAAGACTATTTCAACCAATCACATTGTGACAACACTCATGCACAAAAACCAATCACCCCAACACCTAGTTTCTACCCATCAAACCCACAGGCAAGCAGCAGAAAATTTTTTGCTGATGGAGCACAAGCCAACCCACACCAGACCCAAACTCCATAGAGTAATCCAAGCCAGAAGAAACCAAACAAAACCAGTACTAAGACTGCTGACCAACACACTGGAACCAATCTGGCTAATCAGCCCCATACTCGCAGTATGACCTGCGATAAGGAACTGGGTGACCTCAGTGGGTCGCCCCAGCGTTCCTGATGTGCGGACTACTGCAATCACCATAGGGACGCTCAACATCGCGGGAGCCAAGGCCCCACATCCTGGGCCAAAAAAATGGCTTTCCTGCACAATATCCCCGTGGACATCTTGGCTGTCCAAGAACCCCACTGTCCACCGGGGAGGAGGAGTCATGGTCAACCATGCTCCTTCCAGCCAAATCCTTTTGGACATACCACTGTGGGGTGGTAATTTGAACTAACTATAATACTCCAGTAAATATCCAAAGCACATCCTCCCACCTGGAGGGATGGCTGCTTCTAGTGGATCTCGAGTGGAATGGAGAAACTTTCGCTGTGGCATGTGTGTATGCCCCAAATGATCTGAACAACTGCCAAAATTTTTTCTCCAATATCCTCTCAATCCCTTTCCCTGAGGCAACGTTTTTCACGGGAGATTTCAACTGCTGGCTTAACACCATTACTGACTGCTGGCCCAAGTCTAAGGCTATACCCCGCAGCCACACAGAACTATGCATACTAAAGGCAATGCTGGGCCTGTGCAACACCATTCCCAAACAAGCCCCCACCCTGGCCAACATGACGAGGCCCCACCACAACAATAACCAGCTGGTCTCAATGACCCAGATTGACCTGATGCTCGCCCCTATAGACTTCCATCACCAGGTATCAGATTTTACAACAATTATCCCTTTCTCCAACCACCGGATGGTCTCAATAGCATTATCATCCTCAGAAAAATACCAAAAGCCACCAACCTGGCACAGAGTTCACCCAAGCACCATCCATCTTCTGGAGCTTAAACTTTGGATTGAGACAGTGCTAACAACACAGCAAGAAAGATGAACCACCCAATGGGAACCCTATCACCAAGTGGGAAATATTCAAGGCTCAGCAACCAAGAAAGCCTGCCACCTGAACTCCAGAAAAACAGCCGCGATGTCCACAACAATCAACAAGGCTATCAGACAGCTTCAGCACTTAGAAAACAACACACCTCGTGAGGGATACACCCCCCAATGGGGCTGCCTGTGGTTCCAGCTATCTACACAGGTAAACTCCCTCTTTAGAAAACACCAGCACTACACTGAAGTATGCTACAAATCAAAATACATTTTATCCGGAGAAACTCACATGGCCCAATTCTTCCGCCATTTTAAACCAATTTCAACTTTGGTGACTTGCACACAGGTCCGCCGAGCAGATGACACACTGGCATCCACACCATCCGAAATATCAGCTAAATTACACCAATTTTACACTGACCTGTACACGGCGGATTTTGCATCACCTAAAGAAATTGAAAAAAATTTTTATCATCCGCTAATATTGACACTATAGCTGATCAACCAGACCTTGTTGCACCCATCACTAAAGATGAACTATGGGAGGTAATAAGATCAACCCCACGCAACAAGTGCCCTGGGCCTGATGGCCTACCATATGAATTTTTCAAAAATATTTTGAATATATCGCACCAATACTACTGGCAACTATGAACAAGTGCCTGGAAGACACAACCCTTCTACCTGGCGGCCAAGACGCATATGTGGTCACACTCTTCAAAAAAGGAGACCAGGCAGACCTAAACAACTGGCGTCCAATCGCTCTCACCAATACTGACACCAAAATACTAACTAAAATCTTAGCTAAGCGTCTGGGTTGCATTGCTCAGACAGCCCTCTCCCCCCATCAGTTTGGCTTCATCCCAAATCGCTCAATTTGGGATAACATCCACACAATTGCCAACATCTGCCAAGCTAACCCCACAGGCGCCCTTGCTTTCCTGGACCAAAAGAAAGCATATGACCGAGTGCACTGGGGTTACCTAGAACAGTGTCTAAAGGCTTTCAACCTACCACCCCCGTTTTATAAACTGGGCGCTCCTCCTAACGCGCTCAGCCAGGTTTGCAATCAGAGGCCCAGGTTTCCTAACTGACACCATCATTTCCCAAAGGGGCCTCAAACAAGGTGACCCGCTTAGCCCCCTACTATACAATTTTACCCTTGACCCTCTCCTCCGCATTGTAAACTCAAAGCGCACTGGAATCAGGTTGGAAGGACAACTACCAATCAAAATGCTCGCCTTTGCTGACGACTGCATTGTTGGAGTCTCAGGCAATAGGGATGCCAGGGCGATTGTGCGCATTATTCACCATTATAAATAAGTGAGTAACGCCATTCTGAACAAACAGAAAACAGAGGTAATTGTTATGGGCAAATACAGTTTGAACTGGGCCTCACCCTCCCAAACACCACACAAACCAACCAACCACACATCCAACCACACAACAACGATCCAAGCCAGTAAAACCACTGTGTTTACCCTTTGCACACCACCCCTCCACCAACCCAGTCCATCATCTGGGCATATGTCTCGAAGCTGGTGTATATGCACTTGACACCATTGAAACCAACATTTGAACAACATCACAAAAAGAATGACATGTATGTGGAGGATTAAAGCTAGTTTAACCTGAAGAGTTGTGTTAGCCAAATCCCTGATCTTATCAAAGATATGGTTTGCTGCCCACGTGGTTCCCTTCTCCACCAACTTTACCAACGCAGTCTACAAGCTCCTGCAGAACTGGCTATGGTATGGTTACCGCGCACCTGTCAGACTGGAGACCATGTACGGCCCACAGAAGAAAGGCGGGATGAGGGCTGCTCAACTTCATGGAACGAGCAACGCAAATCCTCATCTCATGGGTAGCTCTCACAACGTCACCCAACCCACCATCCCCCCACTGGGCTAAGGCAGCCCAGACCAACTTCGCAAGGGCACTACATCTGAGGTCCCCCTCCAACTCTGCAACTCTGATGAAGTACCTTGCAACACATCCAATTGCCACTGGACCGCACAACATCAACTGATATTTCAAATACATCCTGTACAACCTAAGATAAGGGGATTGGAGCTTCTCCTATGCACAGCAATCCAAAGACATTCACCCTCAAACTGGTTACGTGCAACTCCACAGGAGACAAATGGTGACTAACGCGCCTGCCCCACTACCATCCTTTCCTTTATCCAAGATTAACTAACTAGACTACCAAGACGTCCCATATGACTTGCGCACCCAAAAGCAGGTGTTGACCTCGTCACCTACCCCCTCTTATCCCCACAAGTGTGCTCCACAGTGTGGCGCTACATGCGCCATACGTTTAGAACAGCTGACCGCACTTTCTCAATGTTCAAGACATGCGCCATCTGCGGCAGACCCAACACACTAGCACACCGCCTGGAAGAGTGCCCGCCGTCCGCGCATATCTGGGCCAACATGATGCACTTGTTTCAACAATCACCAACAGTTGAATTCCGACTATCCCGTGATATCCTGGCACTCAACATGGCCTCGCCTATCCCCCAGACGCTAAGGGCTCTAATTGTGAGTATTGCAATATGGTCCATACACACAATTACCCTCAACGCTTTCACCAGGATCCTTCACAATTTCAACCAAGCCATCATCAGGTTCCACAGCCATTTGGCCGACCACTTCCAAGCCTGGCTGTTCAGATCACTTTAACACAAAATGGAAGAATTGGATGGGCAACTGGATTCCAATCTGGTTCCTTTGTTATGACATTGAAAACCCCACAGTCTCTATAGGCGGTAAACCCTACTAGCCCCTGAGCTGCCATGCCACTTAAGGTCTAGTCATACACCACCTGTGGCTCCTAGCCACACCCAAGTGTGCCAAGTCGTATCTTTTGAGTTCCTTTGTTTTGCGCTCTCTTCCCTCTTCTGTTTTCCGTTCTTCCTTTTCCCTACATATTGGATGTGTCTGTTCCCTGGTCGGCCATCCCCAAATAAATAAAATAATTATTTTAAATATTTATTTAGGACTGAAATGATGAAAGTAGAGAAGCTATAGTTTATAAATTAGAAAATTTCTAGTTTATAAAAGTTTACTTAGTTCTATACTTTTTACTACCTATATTAAGAAGACACCAATATGACTTTGTCTGACCAGTCTTCTAAGTATATAATTACAAATGATTTCCTCACAACAGTTATATTTATATAGAGTCTCTTATCCTTATAGTTGATAGTGAATATATTAAGAGTTGAAAAATAAGACTTTGAATCAAACTATATGATTTTGCTAGCTCTTTTATCAGAATTTATTAATCATTTTAACCATGCTCTTTAGTACTCTTATTACCATCTAGAGAATATTATCCTGCTACATAGGTTGTAAAACTTTTTATTGTTATAAAAGTTATAGTAAATATTAAAAGTATATAACTAAGTAGATTTATATATATAAATATAATGAGGAGATAAAAAATATTAATTTATCTATTTAACACCTCAGAAGTATGGCTTTAATTTCACCATTTACAAAAACTGGGTTTGTCAGACAAGGAATCCTATTGGCATAATGTATGTAAACTTTTATAAAGATAAAAAATGTTGGTGACAACTTAAGATGTCCTTGAGGTTACTTATTTGTTATTTAAAGTAAGCCAACAATGGGATGTATGTTACAAAAATCAAAACCAAAATTGGACCAAGATGCTCAGTTTGAGTAAAATGGCACCAAATCAAAAATCCAACTAAAATTAACCAGGTAGTAAAATGGCAAACTGCTAACTAAGCATGACAGAGGAAGTGGAAGAATTGTGAGGTTCTTCATTAGCTGCGTCTTCTTCCTACTAAAGTAATTTGTGACCCAAAGTTAAGAGCAACAAAGTGTAGACACCAGGTGTAAGGGGTCTATATCACCTAAGGGAGGAATATTAAAAGACAGGTGCTTGTGAATAAGATTACCAATAACTTGTCAAGAGTGTGTTTGGCTTAAAGATGGTCGTTAAGAAGAATGACAAAGGTGGTAATTCTGGTGCATGTTATTTTTGCTTTTTGGGTTTCTTGCCACTGCCACAAACATTATGGATAGATTCCTTGGCTTTTTGGTGCATCATAAAGAGATTGCACTTACATAAAAGACTATGGCTATCTGGGATATTGGGGGTAGCTAAAACCTTTGCAAGCATGCTGTTGAAACTGGCGCTTAGGCGTCAGATTTCAAAAGGCACATTTTATTAGGCTCAAATTAATAAGACTCTATTTAAGGTACAGCTACCTTAGTAACCAAATATAATAAGAACAATTATACAGAAAGAGATATTTTTATTATAGAATAGAAAAAGCACAAATTATTATCAGGTAGGCCAAATGCTTAATTGCTCACTAGGATGTACTTCTCAAGCTAGGTTTCTTCTAGCAATATAAGGAATAAAGGTCCCCTTTACCTTAGAATTTAGCTCAGATATTCACCTCTCCTATAGCATTCCTATTGGTGCATTTTATATATATACTAAGCATCACACAGAAGTGATAGACTAGTGAACTAATATTTGAAATATGCTAATTGATCAAATACCCTAGGATTGGAAGATTTCCATTGTAGTTTTGATCAACTGATTGCATCTAAGTTTCTTGCAGATGGCCATATAAAAATTAGTACTTCTTGTACCAAATATTGTATACTGACATGATGACATTATAAATGATAACATATAGGTAAATCATAGCGGACTAAAATTCTAGGGCCAAGAGTCAAAGCGATTACTAGATTAAAGGGTATAATTTAAACCAGTATTGTTATAAGAACTAATCCACTACATATATAACTTTACATCACTGAGGCAAAAGTAACTAAAGTAATTTGATACAGCATTGGATAATCCTTATAAAGTTGAGGGCCAAGCACTCAAGTATCCTTAGTCATCAAATCCTATTTTCAAGTAGTAGTTAAATATAAGAATATTAAATTAATATTGCTTTAAATGATGTTTGTCAAAACGGTTGAAACACATGCCAAAAGATTAAAATGCAGCTTTATGGAATAAAACATTTAGGTGATGAAGATGCTTTAAAAGCAAAATGATAATAATTTTGGAATGGTTTGGCATTTGATTGGGGAATAAAATGAGATGGGTTATGAATTTCATAATCAGAATCTAAAATCCATTGGGACCATCTAGTACTAAAAGAATCTAAAATCCATTTGGAGTGAAGGTTAGAAGGTTCAATGGAGGCACCCAATTCAGAGACCTTAGCCATTAAGGCCAAGAGATTCTGGTTAAATTGGTTTGGGGCATTGGTATAAGGATGAAATTAATCAGTCAAATGGATAGGTGCTTGGGAGCAAATGGTACTCCATGCCTTCTCATGATTGGTTGGAGGGTTTACTTATTGATGAGGCTAGTTGGGGTCATAGAGAAAAAGAATTTGGAGCGCTTGCCTAATGACTAAACAGATAGGAGTAGAGTCAGTAGGGTACCCAGAGTAGATATTGCTGTAGTGACTTCAACATCAGAGGCATTATGGGTCACATACAGTGGTATGCCCGTAAAAATTTTAATAATTCAATGAAAAATAAAGTTGGCATGTCTGGAATCTATTGTTGACATCAGCCCATAAAAATGATCAGGTGAAGACGCGATAAAAAACACAGGGGATTTGTTTAGGTATGTACAGGTGGTAAAGGGTGATAGTAGTGGTAGCACAGGGAGCTGTGAGGTGCTCTGGACCACCAAGGACAGTGAAGTGGAGGATGGGGTCTAATCCATAGGCTCAAAGCCCTGACATCAACTCCTCATACAACACTAAAGTTAAAGTAAAAAGGGAGGTATAAAAGATTACCACAATTGTGGTGTCTGTAGGCATTGAGTGTGTGTTGAGATTATAATATGACTGGACAATAAGCCTGAATGAGCTACGGTGGAATGTGTGAGAATTTGCTGACTAAATATTATTTATGAGTATTTGAGTGCCATGAGATGAGGTAATATTGGGATATAACAGATTATTATTAAATTGCCTACAAATAAGGCAATTAAGGCGATGTTGACATTTGACAAATTGTAGGAAACCAGCTGATTTTTGCTTGCTGGTATTTTACGCCTATAAATTCCTCAAAAGTTTGTAAATAAATTTAAATATAAAGTTTTAAACTGGGGTTTTTTCATAAATTTTATTAGGAGTGCAATAAAGAGAAAATACGACCCCTCTTGACATCTGACCATTCAGTAATTAAACTGTTTCAAGGGTCAAGGTGAATTCAAGGATAGGTTTGAAATAGCTTAGTCTAGTCCAAATTAAGAAATATGGGTGAGCAGCCTCTTAAAGCTCATAAAGCTCACTTCTTTTTGGCTAAACTATGGATAAGGAATTGCTGTTGGCAAAAATGCACCTGTGAGGTAACAATTTTAAAAACTTAAGCCAATATCCATTTGAGAAATTTATTGAACCTTGGGAGACCCCCGCCAAGCCTATAAAAGGGGGTGGTCCCCACATAGGTGCTTTAAAGGACCTGGTTATGGATGGGGGTGTACCTTCCAATGGTCGTCCCAGGGTCCACTTCATAATTAGAGAAATCTATCTGCATAATTTTTGGTTGTTGCCCAGGTATTAGTTGAAATCATGTTATCTTAATTTTTGGGAACTAATGAGAATTGACCATGGTCTTTTGGTAGATAACATTATTATTAATATTTAAATCGCTCTTGAGTTCATTGAAAACTTGTAAATGGCTGCCATTTCCCCATTTCAGCTGATTTCGGCCCAAGACATTCTTCCTCTGCAGCTGAGAGGGAAAATGTCTGACTTCACCCCCAAGAATGTTGGGGGAGAATAAGGTTATAAGAAACGGCCATGTACTCAGTTGATGGTGATTCCTGTAGCTAAAGACTGCATAGAGTACACATTGCCTCTTTTGTAGGTGATGGTGAAGGGACCCTCCCAGGTAGATCCAAGCTTACCGCTTCTAAGGTTGATGTGATTATGGTAGTATAATACCATGTCAGACACTTGGAAGTTAGTTAGGGGGTTCAGAGATCATTAACAGCCTGCCCTTATTTAGTCACCATTTTTGCTAAATTGGTCATAACCTTAGATTGGAGTTGGATGATGCATTGAGCCAATCTTCTGTAACTTTTTCAGGTTCACAATTCTCTAGAGGATAATACATCTTTGGCTTAGAGGGCAGGTATTCCAGGTTCTCATTATGAGATATGGAAAATGACATTTTTAATACCTGGTGATAACTAATTAGGTAGCTCATAAGGGGACTGGTTGAGAATTGATCCCAGACAAGTGGATCAGAAGAGGCTATTTTTTGTAGGATGGATACCAATGTTCCATTGGGTATCTCCACAGTCTCATTGGTAGATGGATGTACGGAGCTTGAAAAAGTTTTGGGTCCCATGGATGTGGCCAGGATTTTAATCTACTTGAGGTGAAGTTCTTACCATTATCACAGAGTAGTACTTTGGGGACAGCCATGTCGAGAGAAAATGTTTTGATGTAAAAAGGTTGTAGCCTTGGCTGCTTGAGCATAAAGAGCCACGGCTTCACCCACTTAGTGAAAAAATGATTAATAGAAACTAGAATAAACTTTTTCCCACTAGTAGTCTGATGAAGGGGACCTGCTACATCCAAACCGATGGTGTGAAACAGTTGTTGAGG
>JAKSZP010014211.1:0-12121 GCA_022478985.1 Massospora cicadina | reverse complement strand
GTTTATTGCTGGCCTATCAGAGGATTTTGAGAAACTCAGCATTAATTTACAAATCCACTTGTACAACTCCCTATTGCACACAAAGGTATCCTGTCTAAGCCCATCCAACACTTTAATCACTTGTGGTGGCTCATCATAATATTTTCCCACCACCATCTTCTCATACATGAAGTCTTCCAAGTATGCTATAATGGCGACAGTTGGTAAGCGTGAGAGGAAGTCTGCATACTGGTTTTTTGCCCCTTGGCTTGTGTACTTTTTTGAAGTCATATTCTCTGAGCTTCAGGGCCCTTGCGCAAGCTGCCCTTCAGGTTCCCGCAGTTTCTGCAGCCACCGCAAGGATGCATGATCCATTACCACTTGGAATTTCACCTTTTGGAGGTATACCCAGAACTGTTTATACGCATAAATCACCACTAAGAACTCCTACTCGGTCATGGTGTAATTATGTTCAGGGTCCGTTAAACTTTGGCTACAATATATGATGGGAACTCCACACTTTCATCATCCTTTTGGGATAGCACAGCCCCTATGGCAGAAAGGGAATCATATGTTTGTACAATAAATTCCTTGTTAAAATTTGGGTATTGCAAACAGGCGCACTAGCCAACGTAGTTCATAAGACATTGAAAGCAATTTGACATTATTCCAGCCAAAGAAGGTAGCATTTTTCTTTAGTAACTCTAAGATATGAGCCCCAATACAGCTGAAGTTGGGAATGAACCACCAGTAGTAACTGACCATCCTCAAAATCACTTGATTATCCTGTTTGTTAACTGGCTGAGTCATCTTGCATATAGCTTCCACTTTTGCCAGCTGAGGACTGAGCCCTTTTGAGTTGCCCACAAACCCAAGGTATTCCAACTGCTCCTTAAAAGTAGCACTTGTGGGGCTTAATTTTAATGTTAGCTTCAGTGAGTCAGCAGAACTCTTGTTCCAAGTGAGCAAGATGATCTGTAAACATTTGTGAGAACAAATTAATATTGTTAAGGTAGACTATAATGCAAGACAGCTTCATATCACCCAGAATATTATCCATAGCCCACTGAAACATAGCTTGGGAATTGCACAAACCCTGTGGCATACGTGTAGTCTGGAACAACCCTTTTGAGGTGATGATAGTGCACTTTTCTTGTTCTGCCGCTGGCAACTCAATTTACCAGTACCCAATATCAAATCCATAGCAGAGAAATATTTGGCACCGCCTAACTGATCTAACACATCATTGATTTGTGGAAGAGGGTACAAGTCTTTTTTTGTAATGCTGTTAAGCTTCCAGTAATTGATTACTACTCAATTGGTGCCATCTTTCTTTTTGATGATTAGCACTGGAAATGCCCAGGAACTCTTTGACTAATCTAACTTTGCCTGTTCCACTAATTTATCTATCTCAGCAGATACAACTTCTTCCGCTGCCTTTGAGCGATGGATAGGCTGTAACTGAATAGGAGGGTAACTTCCCATGTTCAACTGGTGCACAATCCCGCATGCACATCCCAAGTCAAAGTTGTCAGATGTAAAAATGGTTTGGTATTTCTCAAACAGATACATCACCCGATCTTTCTGGTCCTCTGAAAGACCAGTTAGAGCTTCCCGTGGAACCAAAGTCATATGCCAGGCGAGGTTTTTAAAGGTAACCCAAGATTTTCCCACAAACCAAAGTCATGTATCTGGTGGACCTCATTGATAGGAACCAGATGCAGATAAGCTACCACTTGATGCCTCTTAACATTTCTAGATTACTTCTACAGATTGGCTATCAACACCTTCACTTCCCCCTGACCTGGTAACAGGAGCCCGAGAGCCACATGGGGTTCAAGTTGTGATCGTTGATAGGGCCCCATAATTTCACCGCTTAGGCCTCCCAGGATATCTATCTTAAGCTATAACCCTATAATGACCTGATGCCCAGAAGATATGCTTAAAGCACTTGACGCTTGCAGCAAAATACCATCATACTCATAAATCTGGGTAGGAAGCACTTGGGTCCTCTGCTTCATCCTCAGATATCATACAGGAATCAACCCATCACTATATGTGAGATTAATTTGACTTAAACGGATTATCTTTCTGGATTCTGCTGGAAGTAAAATAGATGGGAATCTGTTGTCCTAGGATACTTATGGTCTCATCCACCATATTGACCATGATCCCCAAATCGCTGCATAAATGCAGACCAACTAACATGTCATGGTTATTATTAGGCAACACCGCCGCTGGAGAGGATGCACTAACTGACCCAAACCTTAAAGGCAACATGCTGTATGCACCCTCTGACACAGTGCTCTGTGTCCCCACAGTACCATACATTACTCTGTGATTCACATCTGGCTTCAGCGGAAGCGTAGCTACAAGCTTGGTGGATATTATATTGATGGGAGCACCAGTATCATTAATTGCCCAAATTTTGGTATTTTGCACAAATATGTCACAGTATGTACATCTAAAAAAGAAGTACCATGGATGTTCAATGCATAAACATCCAAAGGATTTTGGTTTTTCAGAAAAGTGAGAATACCAGCGCCAACATGTGGATACTCCTTGGCAATTTTCTCTTCTGGAATCGCCACTTCTGCACCTATAGAGCTGTGACAGATTAAAGGGTCCCCATCAAGTGTACCATTCCGCTCAAGGTTTTGCCAGGCATATGGATTTTGCACATCTCAGTGGAACTCCATGTCAACATCATTAGGGGTCTCTTTCTCAGCTTGAGGCCAAGATATTGTAGATGATTTGTTTATATAATAAATCATCAAGGTGAGTTTCTGTTATGTCACAAAGAAACTTGTGCAAATCATTAGGGACAGATGTATTTGAATAAGTGGAAGTAGAGCATCACATCTCTACTCTACTCGACCTTTTCCCTGTTTGTTCAGGGAAATGGGTACTGCATTGACATTCAGTATGCCTGGACAGCTAGCTGCATAATGTCCTCGTTGGACGTACAAGAAATAAGTATTCATAAAAGGCACTAATCTCTGCATAAAACCCATAGCTCCAGGTCAGATATTAATTAATGAATTGTAATTCATCCAAGGACAAGCTGGTTGATAATAATGGAGTCAGAAAGGACTTGCCAAAGCGCTAAGGGGTTGAGTATTCCCTAACAGGCTATACCTAAGTTGCTGTTAAGGCTCCAATACTGATGGGGATTTGGTAACGGTTTAGGGGCTTTCCATTCCACATTGGGAGCACTAAAAATTACAGATAGATGGCGTAATTGACTAACAATTTTTAATAGCTCTGCATATTCTTAAATAATGTAAGACATAGCATTATACAGCTTATGATATGGCTTAACAGCCGCAATCATTGCTATACACACCTCTTCATTAGTTAGGATATTTGCTCCCACCAACACATGAGCCTCCGCTGTAGACTGCTCCACAAACTCCACCAAAGACTCATTCTTTTGAAACTGAATCTTCAAAAATCCTGCCTTACGCTGAGACATTTTTAGCTTGCCCCCAAACAAATGGATCACAGTCTCCTTCACCTTGGGATAAGTTTCAGTACTATTTTCAAGGTAACATGTGATATGGTCAGCGCTTGCAACATCCAAAAAGGATATCAACAGTTTTTCTTTCTGCTGATTATAAGCTCCCTCTATGGCAAATTCAAACTGATAGAAAAACTCATGCATGTTTCCATCACAGTAAATGGGCAGCTTGTTGCTGCAGATCTCCTCGTCCCTAACAACTTTTTTGGGATTTACACTATGCACAGTATAGCCGCTCAGTAGTGCTGTCCAAGAGGACGGCAAGTTGGTTGGTTTGGTCACCCATCAGGTGCAGTTGGTGAAAGGTCTTAGCAAGTTGCTCACATATACTTTTAGTTCTTGTAAAAGCATTTTTTGAGCCTGGAGTAGTGTATCTAAGGCAAGCTTCAGCTCTGCATATTGAGATAATTCAATAAACTGGGTAGCCACTTGTCAAGGTGAGCTGGTTGCAACATTGTTTTTGATAAAATTGAAACTTTTTGAGCGTTGATCAATGGGCCCCCTGTAATGAGCACCACAGTTAACTTTTCAGTGGATTTTACTGATTCCGATGAATGGGTTGCACAGGGTAAACCCACTGAGCAACAGATGAGCAATATGAGGATCACTGGCCCTCAATATTTAATAATAATAGAGACTGAATAAGGAGCTATTGTCCTGATGATATCACTTTATTTGATATTCAATTTAATGGCTACTTCTGTTACTTCCCTCTTACTTCTTCCTTTCTTCCTGTAAAAAACCTCCCTCTCTCACGCTCAACTCTTATTCCTTGGTATTCCTTAGTGGATTTAACGTGCTCTGCTAAGTAAACTCTCTATTTGCTATGCTCTAAGAGTTCATTCACACATTGAGGCTTCAGCGGAAATCCCCAAATTTGCTGAACCATTATTTCTTTGATTGAGATCACTTTACATTGACATAATTAATTACTCAATATTGAGGCTTGCCTCAAATCTAATTTATGATCCACCAGAACTCTAGCTTATCATCCAATTATATTGAAATCTTGACACATGGATAAATTTTATACTTTTAAATGAATAATATAGTTTTTATAATAATATACTTACTTATTATAATTAATATTATTTCAATTAAGATAAACCTATACCAAAAAGTACCTTTTATATTAATTAAATTCTATCAAATCTTTATTTATTTGAAAAAACCATATACAAAATGGTTTCTATGTATACAAAATATTTATTAGTTATATAACTACTTAAAAACAATTACAGATCTAGTATATTACTAATATAAGATATTATTTATAATCACTAGATACATTTTTTAAAATTAATAAAATAAAAAATATATATAAAGGTAAAAATTGTAAATAGCTAGAATTGAACTGGTAAAACAAACTGTATGAGATGAGATACAACTATGATAACAAAGCTTACATTAGATAAAAAACTTTATCAACCAATTAATAGAAAGTGCATGTTAGCTATAGTGTCAGTTAAAATTTATCTTCTATATTACTATAAGATATTACACAATGCCACTTTTTTACAATTTTTAGATAGAAAACTTTAAAGAAGTTTTTATATTATACTAAAACTTTCCACTAAAATCTATCAGCATAATATTTATTAACCTAACTCAGTTAATAAAATATATCATGGATATGCAGCCAAAAATGGAAATATATATTCTTTGTCTAGTATTGATAAAATTATACTTTGATTAAACTATGTGTAAGTCCTGAGGAACGTCCACTGGGCGTTGATTGGGCCATCCTTCTGTTCCTGAGCAAGAAAATACCAAAGAGGATGGCTATACCTCTTGTTACTCAGTGCAATCTCGCTCGCATGGTAGACAAGTGCTGGAAAAAAGCCCATCAGCTTTGGATCCTACTTTCAGTACTTGTACTCTCCTCAGCAGAACTGTTACAATGACTAAGTAAAATCTGCACTGAGATCACCAAAATAGAATTAATTGCAACTAATTTGAGCGGCAATCAGCCAGATACTGGGATTTCAAATGGTCAAAAAGGTATGAAGGTTGAGCTATCAGCCAGAATGCCCAATGGCTGCAAATTCAGTTTACACAATGATCAAAATCTTCACCCCTCCCAAATCTGTCAGGAATCACCCCCAATGGGCAGCATCCTGCCAGAAAATTGGGCATAGCGCCTGATGCAATACCACTGACCACAACTTGGCTTGTCACCAAATCTTGTGATGTTGACCCCAGGGAACTACCCCTCCTATTCCCAAATAGTTCACCTCTTAGGTTGACCTGATCACAACTCGGCATGCTGCCAAACTTAGCAATTTCAGTCCCCAGAGAACTAACCCACCCATTTCCAGATAGTTCACCGTTTAGGTCAAACCAACTGAAACTCAGCTCATCGCCAATTTTTGCAATGTCAGTCTCTAGGGAACTAACCCGCCTATTCCCAAATAGTTCACCACTAAGGTCAAACTTGCGGAACCCAATCCTGGCTTATTTTCCCCCCAAAATTGACAACTATTTAATTGGGCGCATCACCCTGAGAAAATTGTTGGTCAATTCTCTTCCCTTAAATTCCCAATAAAAACACCCTCCCCTAAATTTCCATTTTTTATTGGTTGAGATTTAAGTTCCCTTCCAGTTCCATATCCGTCATACCAGCAGCAGTGCCCCTGGCATTCTGGTCCACCACTTGGATGCTCCAGCATTCAGGCTGGCAGGCCAGTCTATTTTCTACTTGCCATCTGCCTGACATAATTGACCAACCATTAATCTCTACCATTTCCACCTTTCTCGCAGATATTGGTGCAGCAATGGTCTCTTCTTTCCAACTGTATCAAGTTGTAAAGAAGATAATCCCTTCCCACAATTAGCCCCATCTCACTCAAAACTTCAAACCCATACCCCATAGTTTCCATGGCTACCTTGCCCATGTCAGTAGAGTCTGACATCTCAACTTGCATTGAGTTTGTCCTCCAAAGCCCAGTAGTTTCCCAGCTGTCGCCCTTCAAAGGTGCAATCCCTATGGAATTGGAACTGACTATTGTCGAAAATGGGGAAGAGGCTGAGGAAGAAGTTATCCCGGCATCCCAGAAATTGCGACGTTCCATCCAATATCTTATGGCTTGGAAAATATATCTGGCCTATAAGAACAGTTGGGGTAAGACACACAATTGCACGAATTGCATGAACCTGGATGAAACATTCCATATCCCACCCTGAGACTCTCCCTTTCCCCAAAAGACCTATGTCAGTAATGGCAATCAAGTCACCCAAGGCGCACAAGAAGGTGGCTCTCGTACAGTTTCCCAGTGATGAGGCTCTTTGCTTGGAAAAAGGAAAGGGTAATGTAAGTCCTGAGGAACGTCCACTGGGCATTAATCGGGCCATCCTTCTGTTCCTGAGCAAGAAAATACCAAAGAGGATGGCTATACCCCTCATTACTCAGGGCAATCTCGCTCACATGGTAGATGAGTGCTGGAAAATAGCCCATCAGCTTTGGATCCTACTTTCAGTACTTGCACTCTCCTCAGCAGAACTATTGCAATGAATAAGTAAAATCTGTGCCAAGATCACCAAAATAAAATTAATTGTGACTAATTCGAGTGACAATCAGCTGGATACTCAGATTTCAAATGGTCAAAAAGTATGAAGGTTGAGCTATCAGCCAGAATGCCCGATGGCTGCAAATTCAGCTTACACAATGATCAAAATCTCCTCCCCTCTCAAATCCGTCAGGTATCACCCCCAATGGGCAGCATCCTGCCAAAAATTGGGCATTGCGCCTGATGCAATACCACTGACTGCAACTTGGCTTGTCACCAAGTCTTGCAATGTTGACCCCAGGGAACTACCCCTCCTATTCCCAAATAGTTCACCTCTTAGGTTGACCTGACCGCAACTCAGCCTGCCGCCAAACTTAGCAATGTCAGTCCCCAGAGAACTAATCCATCCATTTCCAAATAGTTCACCGTTTAGGTCAAACCAACTGAAACTTGGCTCATCGCCAAGTTTTGCAATGTCAGTCCTTAGGGAACTAACCCACCTATTCCCAAATAGTTCACCACTCAGGTCAAACTTGCAGAACCCAATCCCAGCTTATTTTCCCCCCAAAATTGACAACTATTTAATTGGGCGCATCACCCTGAGAAATTTGCTGGTCAATTCTCTTCCCTTAAATTCCCAATAAAAACACCCTCCCCTAAAATTCCATTTTTTATTGGTTGAGATTTAAGTTCCCTTCCAGTTCCATATCCGTCATACTAGCAGCAGTGCCCCTGGCATTCTGGTCCACCACTTGGATGCTCTGGCATTCAGGCTGGTAGGCCAGTCTATTTTCTACTTGCCGTCTGCCTGACACTATGCCTAAATAGAGTATAGGTAGATTATAGTTTAATTGTTCAAAATAACTACAATATATGGATCAACAAAATAGATCCAAAATATCATAGGTATGGAGAATTATATATTTTATTTAACCAAGGTAAGGTGACCAGGGGATGGACATTACCAAACTAAAACTAATATCATAATAAAAAATAATAACTATTCAAATAAGACACCCAAAATGGATGGATCATTTGAATTGTACCTAACAAAATATCAAACCAGGTGGGCAGAGAATACTGCTATCCCTCCATGGTGGATGGGGAGGGGGTATTGGGGGGCTCATTTTTGGCTGCATCCATCTCATTCCAGAGTAGGGTGCATGTTAAGGCAGATAGTAAGGGTGTGGGGGCATTGGTGGCATGGGGTTTGATATCCTTGATGACTGGAACTTCCAAATAGTTGCCAGCCATCATTATACCAATGATGTATTTGCCCAAAGCGTCTTCAGCTTTATGGTGGGCGTCTGGGAATTTAACAAATGTGGCAATGTTGGTTCAGGTTATTTTTGCTTTCAGATTCCGTGCTACTGTTACCACATTCTGGATGGCTTCAGTGACGTTTTCATTAAAGTTTTCATGTTGATCTTACTTTGTGGAGTAAGATTTATGAGGATGATGGGAGGTGGAATTCCTCCTGCGAGTGCAGCCACAGATTTGGCATCAGCTTTGCAAAGCGGATGGCAATCTGGTGTGGTGGCTGCTTCTACTGCAAGCTGGTGGTTGCTGTAGAATGTTTTGGTGTTAGGTTGTGGGACATATTTTTGAGGTGATAGTTTTGCATCCCATTCTGCGTTACAGAGCCACTCGAGTTTCAGCATCAGTTCTTCAATGAAATTACCTGATTTGTCAATCTCATCCAATGATTCCCATGGATTTTGGTTGAATGGGATTGGGGAATCAGCATACAGTTGAAGTTTGTTTGATTTGTTTGCAGATGCATGGGATCAAACTGGGATCCTATCTGATGTGTTCAGGGATGAGTTATTTGTGGCATTGGGGCAGGGTGGGTGCTAATTGGTGGCTGTAGGTGCAGCTGCAGCATCAGGCATTGGAGGAAGGGAAGGTAGGATTGTACCCCATGTCAGAGTTGGCGCGGGGTGGGTGGCATATTGGTGGGCGTCGGGCAAACTTTTGGCATCAGCAAAAGTTTCTGAGTATGGGCATTTACATTTTGAGTAATCTAACTTGAAACAGGATGGACAAATCGTCCATCCACCCTCAACGCGGGCCCAGAATGGATGATTGGGGGTAGATGGGATGGTTGAACAAGGGGGAATTGCCAATTTTTTTTTTGTAAATTCAGGGCTGATCGTGGCATATGCACAAGGCCCAGCGAGGCATGTGGCCCCATTTGGGACCACAAATTGTAAGATGGGGTTGGAGCCATAGGCTGCCAAACCTTCCATCAGCTCCTAGTGGAGCACTTTGGGGGGAGGGAGGTGGATGGGTAAACCCACGAACTGACCACCAAGGTGGTGTCTGTTGGGAGTTAGGTCCAAGTTGTTGGGAAGGGAATATTATTGAAATTAATGGCACTGTTGTTGCAGTGGCTTCATTGGCTTCACAGGGGAAGCCAGGATCAAAGCACCCCTTATAGGGGTGGAAGTCAATAAAACATGCTGGTGTCATCACCACCTGAGCCATTTTGATAATGGCTTGGTCGTCGTAGGGGAAGAATTTCCCATATTTGACCCTAAGGCTAAAACGCATGCTGCTCCAAAGGAGCACCAGGGGCAGCGGGGCACTGCTTGGGTTTGGGCGAGATGGGCATCAAGATCCTTGTGAGAAACGAATCATCCCAAGGGTTTGGATTGACTGAGTGAGCCAGTCTGAGAGCATTTTCCTGTCAGATGGAAGATGGAGGGGGGAGTTTTGCCACTACCCCAAGCTGAGACAGTCAGCAGGGGATCTGACGACATTGGAGCAAGACTTCAGTGTGCAATTAAGTGTTTGCTTTTAATTTACCAAAATTAATTTGCTCAGAAAATTATGCCGAGCAGAGAGAGAGCAGTATGGAGAATCATATAATTTATCTGATTTTTATTTTTACTTTGGACATCAGTTGCCGTATAATAGTATTATTAACTCAAAAAATACCTTATTTGTATATTGTGAGCCTTTATAAAGCTCAAATGTACTTATCTGATAGGTGAAGTAAATAGTTGATAATACATAGTGTAAACAATTTAAACTTACAAAAACCCATTGTATAATGAGAAATACAGTTATTCTTAGTAAATAAAACTTATAAGCTTGAACTGCTGAAGTTGTTATAGCACTAAATAGATACCTGATATAAGTATAAAAAACTATAATGCTTGAACACATTTAAGTTACATTATGCTATATAAAGTGTATCTTGGCTTTATTGTGTTAATAAATATATTAGATATGATCTTTATAATTAATGTATAAGCTTGCAAAGCTAAAATGTGCATGGGCATTAGAATGCTTATATAAATTGATAACATTAATATAATCTTTTAGGGAAGCAACTAATAAAGATAAGGCTAGGCTTTTAAATTGGGTGAGTCAGGGCTCAGTTTCAGCCTAAAAAATCATGAGCATAGTTATTTTAATAATACTAAAGATGGGGGAATATAGAAAATTGTGAGGAAAATGATGTTTTAAAAATGTACCAAAGGCCCCACAAAAAGCTAAGTGTAAGGTTCTGTGACTCATTTATTGTTAGTCCCAGGGAACGTCCTCTGGGCATTGATTGTGCCATTTTTCCATTTCTGAGCAAGAAGGCACCAAAGAGGATGGCTGTACCCCTCATTACTCAGGGCGATCTCACTCACGTGGTAGACAAGCGCTAGGTAACAGCTCTTCTGCTTCAGATTCCGCCTCTAATACCTAAACTTACCTTGGCAGAATTTTTACAAGAAGTCAGTGAAATCTGCACCAAGATCATCAAAATGAAATTAATTGGAACTAATTTGAGTGGCAATCAGCCAAGGGTTCAGATTTAAAATGGTTGAAAAGGTATGAAGACTGATTTATCAGCTGGAATGCCTGAAAGTTTTGATTCAGTTAACACAACGATTGGAAAAATCACCCCCCTCCCAATATAGTTGGGGATCATCCTTGACAGGCAGGCAACAGCATCAGACACCATCAATGAGGGTTCAAAGTCCCCTGCTGGCAATTTGGGCGTTGCAGCCAATGCAATGCCACTGACCAAACAAACAGCCCAGTGACTGAGCATGGGCAGGTTGGGTGTCCTGAACCTGTTCCCAACCAAATGGGCCCACCCCTATGTGGGGTGGCCTTGGGGGATTCCCGCCACTTGTCAGGTCAAATGACGTCATACCAACCATCAGAAACTTAGCTGAGCCTTGGTTTGGATGTTTGTAGTTGAACTGATAGCAACTTGTCCCACCGCCAAATTTTTTGATGTCAGTTCCCAGTGAACTAATCCGCTCATTCCCAAATAATTCGCCAGTTAAGTCGAAATTGAGGGTCCCAAACAAGCTTGTCACTACCCCAATTGACCACTATTTAATCAGTTGCATTGCACTGAGAAAATTGTTGGTCAATTTTCTTCTTTTTCCTTAGAAAAAAATTTTGCCAAAAAACCAATCAAGTTTTTATTGTGTTAATTTGTTCTGGCCGCATCCCCAATGGCTTTTCCCTGGTGGCCCATCGGTCTGTATACTGGATGGGCTCTACCAGTACTTATGATCCTATGGCCCCCTCTATCGTTGATTAGATTCAGCGAGTCAGATTCTTCTGGCACTTTAACCCTGCTATCATGAACTTCTGACAACAGTTGTGACGGTTGAGGTCTATCCTCAGCATCACATTGCCCTGATCTTTGGTAAGACAGGGCAGGCTGTGTCTGTATGTATGGAGGAGGAGGGGGCTTTGGTTCTGGCAAGGACGCCTAAGGGGCCAGAGCTGGGAGTAGGCCAAGGAGCAAGATGGGCGTCCAAGTTGGAAAAAAACGGGAAACAAGTAAAATGGGTAGTTTCAAGATTCGAGTTGGATTCAAATTGAGAATGGAATGAAACAGGTGCTTGGGAGTTTCGCGGTTCAATTGGGATTTAAAAATGGAACTGGCGCGGATCCGTTGAGGATTGGAACTGGCATGGAACCATTGAGTAAAGATTCCGCGATCCTGCTGTAAAGTTTACACCAAACATCATTCAAGTTGGCACCATAAGCTTATATTATATTTTATTTTAGCTTTTAGCATGTGTATATAGGGAAGGAACTGGGAGCTGGAGGCTCCTCAGTTCTGTTTTCTATCACCTTGGCTAAATATTAAATA
>JAKSZP010014210.1:0-12157 GCA_022478985.1 Massospora cicadina | reverse complement strand
TTGTTGTTTTTATGACTAGGTAGGATCCTTCTATCTTGGTATGATTGATTGTTTCACTAATTACCCTCTCTATGCCACTCTCTTGTTTTATAGAGGGATCGATCCCCTATTCTCATTATTTATATTTTCCACTGGTTTATAGTGACTGGTATTTTCCACTGGTTTATAGTCACTGGGATATTCCACTCCTAATTAGCCTACTTAATTGATAACGTCACCCTTGTAATCCTTCCTTGTAGGTAATAAAAGATTAGGCTACCAATATGAATAATCGCTAATATAAGATGGGTCCACGATAGTCAGTAAGAATAAAGATGAACAAAGTAGGATTTCATAATACAAAAAATTGTAAAAGAATGGATACAACCTAAGGGTAGGGGAGGATAACTGTAAAGGTAAAAAGATATTGTACGTGGATAATAATTTTATAAAGGGACTAAAAAGTGGGGATAGTCGACCTAGTGGATGGAGGAGAGAAAGGAGAATAGAAAAAGAAAGGCTAGAAAGAAAAAGAAGTCGAGGGAAGGGGAATATAACAAAAAACCAAGGGAAACAAGTCGTATTGTAAAAGGATAAAGAGGGTATAGTTTACCATAAATTGAAAATAAGAATAAGTATTGGTAACCACTAATTTCTAAATAGCCCTACTCAATATAGATTACCAATATAAAAATTAGATAAATACTAATGATAAGAATTAGTGTTTAGCAATCAATGCTTTCAAGTTATTTAAAAATAATTCTATATATAGAAAATCTTCAAGCAAGAAATTGAAGATTAAAACTTAGATTCAAGAAATAGAACATTTACAAGTATTAAGCGTGTATATAAAAGAAGAAAAGACAAAGATTCCTAGTAAAAATGCTTATCACGTATATTTTAGATTAAATATAGTAAATAAGAAAAGACAAGGGTATAATAATAATATAGTGGGGAGAATGGGTGGAATAGAAAAGGTAATAAAAGAGGGGAGGGTCATAATGATAATAGGGATAGTTGGCTACTCTATCTGGTTATAATCTCAAGTAAGATTATGTACAATTACCTAGTGACCATCCCTCCCCTTATCGTATTTGTTAATCATTTTGGGATTTAAACACCCTTGGTTTGTTACCATTTATGTTTTCTTGGATTCTTGATAAAGCCTATAAGCATTTTATTAGAGGGAGTGGGTTTATGAAACCTTTGTATTACCCTGACGAGGTTTTATTCTTGTCTTATACTCCCCCTTCTATCTGGCTCTTTTTTCTTTATGATTATTCTTACTCATGAATCCTATTATATAATTACGTGCCCTTTATCATTGGCTGATTTTTTGTCAGTCCCTAGACATCGGACCACAATACTCCTAGCGAGGGGGGGAAGCAGGTAGTAGGAGCAAGGTTATCAATTTATAGGCCTCATGTCTTATTACATATTCGTTATCAAATAAGTCGATCCCCTATAATATATTTTGTCGATGGATAATCTGATACTATAAAATAGATATAGCCAAGGATGAGGAAGATTTTTCTATAAAAGAAAATGGCGGGGATAAAGTTTCGTAGGATCATAACTTAAATGATTAGGGGATTTTATCAAACAATAGAGGGCGGGTCTTTGGTAAATTGGAATAAGCCTCAGTTTGTCTTCTCTTCTCCTCATGGCTTGTAGAGAAATAAGGCGTAAGTAAAAAGCAGGTAGGATAGGGGGGGCAATAGGGTAGGGGGTAGATTGGATTCATAATAAGAAGGCGTAGGGAATATACAAAAATTGTATGGTTGATAATATAGAGGGTATTTACTTATTTGATATAATAAATCATGGTAGGGATACTTGTAAGTTTAACCCAAAAGGGAGTATAAAGGGCACAAGAATGATAATAATACAAATAGACTAGTTTTCAAGGTAACAAACTTGTTGGGTATAGAAAAGGAGATTCATAGAGTATAATAAAGGGTGGAAGAAGTGGGAAAAGGTTTTATAATATATAAATAGACTGTAAATATAAGAAAAGTTAGTGGGAAAAACTACAAAGAAATAGAGGAGTATCAAGAATTACAAAGGATCAAAAGGGACAAATCAGATAAAGAAAATAAACATAAAGAAAAGAGCTGGGTTTTGTGTTTGTAATTGGTTTTGGTAAGGAGTGAAAGTCAAGAAGATTGACAAATATCCTGATTCCCTTTGTAGGATAAATGACACCCCAAAGGGTTTGGTAGAGGACTAATTCGTCTTGTCCCTTGTGTATTTTATTATATACGACATCCTCCTAATAACCTTTTTACCATATAACCAAACTTACCGACAATTTAAGTTTTACATTTGGGAAACTCATGTATTGGTGCAAAACAGCCAATATAACTTTTATAAGCCAAGATTATTGCAGTAGTATCATTTATAACTCCTTCTATAATGTATAATCACTATTTATATAACCTACCTAAACTATAGTCAACCAGTTTATAAAGATGGAGTATCCGGGTAAGGTAATCTTATAATACCAAAGATTTAGCGACAAGGGATGAGGTAAATAAGGATTTGTACCTAAATGATTGCCTTTTTATACATACGTTTACTAATCATAATACTTTTGATATCTATAAAGTGAATAATTCGTACCAATACTTGAAGAAAAAAATTTAGATAGATAACTACCTTATGCTGTAAAGAATGTGTAAGGGGTAATAAGAATATGAGGGGTAGTCTGGGAATGATAATTCATTGGTATATCGCCCATAATAATAAGAAAGAGGATAACCTACGATAAAGGGATGTTAGCCATTCATAAGACATATTTTAGAATTTCAAGATAGGGAATAGGCTAGAAACCCGGCTCCTTGTCTCTAATAGACCTTTATAAACTTTAGGAATAGAATCTATAAGATAGGACCAAGGAGATTGAAAAGGGATGAGGAAGGGGAGAAGTGTGAAAGTAGGGATAATAAAAAGGTACGATAGACCTTAAAGGATAAGGGCAACCCCAAAGAAATTTAACCAAGAATCCTATGGACCATAGATTTATATTGGCTTTATTTAGTAGGTAAAACGACTCTATGTATAAAATACTTATCTTATTAATAGATAAATAAAAAGTTACATTGCCAAATACAAATAATTAGACCGAAACTCCAAAAGACTCAGAGAATAAGCAACCGATAATTGGCTATGATAAATTAGCTAATTGTAGGGAATAAAGAAACATGTCTTTGTTCTCATAAGGGTCATAATTAGCTCTAATTTGCTCCTCATTCACTCATAGGTAGGTATTCATGCCCGATTAAAGGTAACACTTACTTAATGAGGGTTAATTAGAATAGAGGATCCCACATTCACTTTTAATTGCTCACTTGGTCCCTATACTTGAAAACGAGGGGGATCACAATCTAGTGAATATTACTAATCAGCCAATAAATAAGTGTGATAAAACCAATCATTATTGATAAAAGGGAAATTATAGTAAAATTTGAAAACTCTTCATGTATAAACAATAAAAGATATAAGTACTTTAGATTAAATAATAATTGAAAGCCATAAACCCATTTAGGTTGATAATGGAATTGTAATAAAGCTTTTATAAATTAAAATTCTAATATAGATTGATTGTCCAGGTATGTATCCCCATTGTTTCGTTAAAAGGCAATCCCTTTTAATTATAAAAAATAACTAAAAACCCTCATGGGATTATTAAAGCTCTAAGGATAGTGATTATCTTCCCTTATAGGGATACCAGAGAAGATTTTTTACAAAATGTAATCCAGAAGGATGTTTTGATGTTATAACAAAGCCGTTTATTGTTGTTCTAACTTGTTTCTTTTTGTTTTTCTTATCCCCTCCTTTTTCTTCTTTGAGGGGATTCCTTCTTTTTCTTCTGTACATCTCTTTCATCTCTATTCTCTCTTCTTTTCATCCTTTTTTCTTCACTATACTCTTTCTTTTGCTTTGTCTTCTTTTACTCTTTTGTCTTCCTTTTTTCTTTCCCCGCTTTCTCCCCTCCACTTTTTATCCCATTAATCTTCTCCATTCCCCCCCGGGAATTCTTATTATCCCACGATTATTCACCTCCGCCCTCTTTTTAACTGATCTACTGGTACAATTTCCTACTCTTTGAATCTACTAATCTCCTTTCAGTTTATTCCATTACCACTTTATCCTGATAAGGCCCACAGATAATCTATAAACCAAGACTCCCTTATGCCTGCACCTTACTATATAATCTGTACTATTATAAATATTTGGGTAAATAAAGATTGATCGTACACCTCACTATGTATTTATAAAAGGCTTGGTAGTAGTAATTTGGGTGTAGGTTATTTGTCTGTTATACTACAACATATTAAATAAGCGTATAGAGGAATCTCCACTTTGACTCAAAGACCTTTAAGCATAGGTGAAAGGTGGGAGGGGATGGATTATAATGAGAAGGAATACCTAGGATAAAGGTAGGCAAGGCTACGAAAGGAGTAAAATAAACAGGGGTGTAAACATAATTAACCCTTTAATGTAAATGTAAACCTCTACTCATACTAATATGTGACCCTTTTACCTGTAAACCGGTGAACTACTGCGTAGTAGATTATTTCTAGAGTATCGAATTCGGGACTTATTCAAACGTGTCTTCTATTTGCACTTTTTCTTATTTACTCTATTTCCTTTCACTCAACCCAACCTAATTTCCAACCCCACTATAACCAAATAGTAGATCATAAGCAATTATTATTATATACTAGCGGATTAAGGTAGAACAACCCTCTAAGATAACGGACCATATTTCTATCCCTTCAAATAGTTATATTAGCCCAGGGCTCCCCTTTGGTTTCATATTGTTGCTAGGGATCGATATTCGTTATTAAAGTAGAGATTTCTTGATAATCTATCTATAGACAAATCTTTTATATAAATTCCTAGGGGATCTTAACCTATTGACCTAGTTTCTGAATATTGCCTATTATACCAAATATTTATATATATACTAATGATGTCACAATAATAATTTGTATGATAAACCGAATAAGGCGGATAGATACAAAGGTAATTGAAAGGATAAATCAAGCCAATCTGCGATGACTTAGCGGAATGACTACCAAGCTTATTTCAGGGATAGAGACCCCAACTCTGCCCAACCACACAGCCGAATATCCACCAAATAATATCAATAATACCAAATAAAATATACACATCATGTATTCCTTTCCAAGCTCTATATAATGTATTTCACAGATTAGTAGTTCAATCCCAACTAGATTGAAGATGCGCTATTAACTAAACATGACTGTTCTCCTATACTTAGTAGTATGAAGTGTATATCATCCTCTTTCTCCTCTACTATCCTAAACCTGATAAGCTGATCTACTCTTAAGCTTTTGGTAAATTAGTAACCTCTCGCCTTTCATTAGTATTAACCCCTATTTATGCTTCTATTCAATTTCTTTTACCCTGCTTAGTTAGTTTATCATTACTTCTCTGGCCTTTTTGTCCTTTATTTTCTTCCTTAGGCCATCCCGAATTTTCTCATTAGTCTGGTCTCACTCCCTTTCTCACGATTCACCTTATACTAAAGGGGTTATCCAACCTAACCAAACAGAGGATAATGGTTGTAATGAATTGGGTTAAGCAAGGGTGAGAAACCTATAATGGGTAGGATCGTACATATAGCGAGGGGAGGGTAATGAACAAACTGTATTGTGAAAAAGGGGAATATAAAACATAGCTTGTGTTTAATAGTGATAATCCCATAGTCTTGTATAAAAATGTAAACTTAATTACTATAGAAAGTACCCTTTAGGGGTGATAGGTTGACACTTGTTTATAAAGTGAATTTACCTAAAGATAAGAGGATGTTACCCCACTTACAAGATCTACCTGTTAAGGAATTAATTCAATAAACTAATATTCGACACTGTACGGTTAATAAAATATCATATATTTATAAGGGGTACTATGTCAACCAAACCCTCAGTAAAGGTAAAGATAAGGTAAAACAATTAACAAAAAGGCTAAGGGTAATCGACCAATTGTTTGACTAATCTAGTACAATGTTCCCCATTTACCCTACTTTCTACCCAGATTGTATTGATTCCACACCTACTTAACCTATTACTTCTCAATGTTTTATATCCAAGCCTTCCTTTGCTTCTCACCTAGTACCCACTTTATTCTTTTTCTCTCATTGCCCCTCTGGTCCCCTATTCTTTCACATGTTCTTTTACTTTTACCCCCTCCTTTACCCACTAACCCCTCCCTCTACCAGCTGACCCGGTTACCCTTATCTGGGAGGGGGACGTAAGGAGTAAAGGCGAAGGATCACTGAAGCAGGTAAAGGATAGAGTGGATTTGCTCATTTTAGGTGCAGATAGTATAGTTGCTCTATAGTTGAAGATTAGCCAGTTACAGTAAAGATTAAACCCTACTCAATACTAGCCAACCCATATATGAGGGGGTAGGGGGGATTGGGTTTCTCTCTATGGCCTTCTTCCCACATGGTTAATTCTTATTTATTGATGAAAACGCTCAATCCACAAAAGGATTCACAACCCTATTTCACCTCTCAATTGGCTACTCTTTCTCTCCTTACGAACCGATAATTAGTTATACCCCCTAATATTTATACCTTTACTAGAGAAACATTGATTCTATCGATTCCTACAATTATCTACTCTAAATTGATATTTATACTGATTTCGGACTTAAGAGATAGAACGACGTAACCATTTGTTATTCGGCTAGATAGATCAAGAATCCTTTCTACTAAATAAGACCCATTGCTTATAGTTAACCAAATTCGATATTGTAACTATAAGGCTTATCCTTTATCAAAACATTTGATGTAGCGTTCTACTTTACCACAAATCGTTATATTTCTCCTTCATCTATAAACAATTCATTAACTAGAGGGCTACAATACGAAAGGGAATAAAGTATCCCAGAATAATCACACATGTAGAAAGGGTAATGCATAATGAAAGAGAATATACCCAGGTAAGAATTTAATTAGTAACCAATACCATCTATCCCATTTGTCAACCCTATGGGTCCCTGTGTAATAATGGCAAGTATACGACTATAGCTAGTACTATAAACAACTTTGTAAAACTCACAGGTGTAAGGGAACAATAGGTAAGGGGGCAGGGTAAGTAGAAACTAGAACCTTAAGTAGGTGAAAGGTTCGTATCAGGGTTATAGATAGGGGGTGGAGCTAATAGTCTATATTTTATAGGAGTATAAACTTATAGTAGCCCTTTAGTTTATCTCTAATCCTAATTTGTTTTACCTAGGTGAAATTCATTAGTGGTTGGATAAAAGCCATTTATAAAAGGTAGTGGTTGGATAAAGTTTAGCTTTATTTATATAAAATTAGAGGCATCCAATTCTTCATCTTAGTAGAAATGGGTCAAAACACAAAAGTTTATATATAAATATTGGGGATCCGTCTTGTATGAAAAATTATTGTGATTGGTCCTCTTATTTGTGGTAAGAGTCTTGTCTTACCCTGTGTGTAGGTTACCTTTATACCCAATAGTTGAACCACAATCCCATCCCTTGGGCCCCATGTTGTATTCGTCCCCAATTAAGACAGTCGCTAATTGAACCCCATCAGTATATAGTAGCAAATGGATTGGATAATATAGACTGTCTCTCTTGGTTGTATAGCTCTAGATTATATGATAGGGTAGAAAGAGCAGATTTATTATTCTTATTTATGGTTACCTATTATAAAATGTTGGTTTTTATATATGAAGAAAACGTACTGATTTATCCCCTGCCCTGTAAATTGGGCACAAACCATAAACTTATACCCCCAAATCTTTTACTTACTATTTACACACCTCAGTTTATTCAAATATTCTATAAAAACTATAGCCACTAGTTCTAATATTTTTGATCCCAATGTTCTCTTCTAGGTTTATCCTCCCAATTCTCACCACCCATTCTTATAGGAACAATAACATTTACCGGGATTATTGGCTACTCTTTTCTATGTCCCAAGTATTACTAGGCCCTCCCCTCCTATCCAATATACCAAACTCAGAAGTAGAGGTGGTTCGGGTTATCTTGCCCTACGAAGGAGGCCTACTCTATGGACAAAAGAGAGGTGTAAAAGACAGAAGTATGTATCTCAAATTGAGCGTATCCACCTACAAACAAGAGGATAAAACTAGCTAAGGGCAAATGGTAGAGGAACTTGTCATAGGGGTCCCCTTTTGCATTTTATAGTCGTACATATAGTTGTTGCTAATTTCTCCTTGGCTCTCTTATCATTGTTATTCCTTTTACGCCTTATCCTCTGCTTCCTTATCCCCCTTTTTATTTGATGTTGCCCTATTAGCTTTTATACTATTTTCTGGTTATTTCGTGATCCCCGTTATTATTTTTATCTTTCTTTAGATTATGGGCTACAAATTGTTAGAGGCGAGTCTCGTTGTATCTATTTACGCTAGAGATGTTTTTCCTGATTATTATTTATTCTCGTTATGACTGGTTGAGTATACTACAGTTTTCACCTTAGTTCTACCTTTGTGCCTTACCAACTAGTTTATAAACCTCTTCCCCATCTGCGCAGATAATAGTTACCTGGTTTGACTAATCTGTCAACTAACCATCCTATCGATTGAATCCAATCGCAAGGAAAAGAAAGGGGGGACCCTTTGTAAAATAGGGGGATAAGGTCAGTACATTAGTAAAAGTCCCCAGAGTAAAGTATTGGTCGCAAGTGGGTGGTTGGCAACGGTTTCATGATTCATCAGGAGATTTATAAAACATGTCATGTAAATAAGTAGAAAGTGCTGACTTCACCGTATAACCCTATTAAGAGAAAGATTACAAAGTAGAAACTTGGAAGAATAAAAAGAATACCAAGAACTTTATATACTAAAAGATTGGGGTAACATAAATTTGTATAATAATAAGAACTCGAGAATGGATATAACTGACTAAAAGAGTCAGGTAATAGGTAATAAGGGATCAGATTGTAAGAAATCTTCTATAGGATACAATATTAGTGACTCGTGGTAGAATCTTTTCCTTTGACTAATACTAACTAACCGAGGTGTCCTTTGGTGATGATCATCTTGATAATTTATTGTGTATTTATATAAGAGGAAGAAGAGTAATAACCATAAAGGGACTATCAGTGTATAAACTTTTATCTTAGGGGAATAAAACTCAAATAGAGGGTGGGATGGTCAGGCTTGAATAATATGATTGGGAATCAATCATCGGCTAAAAGGTCAAGACAATATGGGTTGGTAAAAACATAAATACGGTCTATAAAGATAGACTATGACCTATTAACTAAACTACCTAATATAAATAGTAAAAGAATAGTGATTTATATTGGTTCCCTAATAAGTTGCAGTTATTCAAATATATTATCTGCTATAAGCTTTCATACCCTTCTTTGGTACCTATTTTTATACAACTATCTTCCTATCGTTACCTTCCCTATCTTTTGGATCCCTATTACTACCCTTTGTCCCCTATCACCCATCCTTTACCATAGTCTTTCACAAATATTCCTAACCCTACTATAGATTTTATCACTATTCAAATAAGAATATATTTAATATGTAACCTGTGGGTTACACTGCGGATAGAGGGAGTATTTGGTAAATGTCGGTTATGTAGCATATAGTTCCAGTTAATAGTGGGCAATGGGTCAGTGAGTAGTATAGACAATGGAACATAATTCTATATACGATGAAAGGGCTTATACACATCATGATAGAGGTCCCATATTTATCTTCAACCAATAGGATCAGTAGGAGTAAAAGGTAGCTTAATTAGGGGTAGGGATACAATATAGGGCTATAGGAATTGAACATAAACCCTCTATATCTTAGATAATACTGAATTTATCAGTAGAGATTAGTAAATTGGGGTTTATTTACTATAATTTATCCCCTTACATCAGTACCCTGGGTTCCATCGTGTGCCTTCTATGGGTCTCATAAGGATCGAGCATATGGTAACAGGGCTAGGATAATGAATAGGGGTACTATAATAGGGACTGGAACAAAGGGTAAAGGTAATCGAGCTAGGGGATAATAAACAACATAGAATGTAAAAAAAGGGTAAAGAAGTGTCATAATAGGAAACTTGGAAGAAAATGAAAAGACTAAAAGGCCGAGAAGATAGGAAGAGAAAAGAGTCTAGAACTAACTCAAGGGTTAGCTTATCATCGGCTTAATAAGGAAAAATCCAACCCAGAGGTTAGAGTATATACTTAGGATGAAAACCCTTACCTTGTAGCCCTGTATAATCCCTTGGTCCCCATAGCTTTCTCTCTGTGGAAAGGGAATTAATATAAGAATAAGGGGGAACCCCTACAATTTGGTGTAGTAGGAGGGCTGATGTATATAACAATTTGTCAATTAGTAGATGGATCACCTTGAGGGTGAGAGGGAAGTGAATAAAAGCTGGTGCTTATATAAATAGGTTCTACAATAGTTGGGTTAGGTAAAGAAAGTGATTGAACCTGTCATAGGGAAGAAAGGGGAAGGGTTGACATAAAAAATAGGAATTCGTATAGGAACTGTACAGGCATCAACGATCGGGAATTATGTTTAATAAGTATAATATAAGAGATTTCCTATCAATAATCCTTTTTAGTAACGTGATTTACTCTCTTGTACAAATTTGTATAATGATCGTAACTAGAACCTCTACTATAATAGGAAAATGGAAAGGAACCCATTGGAGAAATATAATGAGAAATCTACAATCTACTAATAGGGATGACCCAAAGACCTTAGTATATAAAGAGGGTTATCAATAATAGATAAATGGGAATAAAAAGTTTGGTAGATGAAAGGGCCGGTGATAGAATAGGATGAGGGGAAAATAGAGATTGTGGATCAAAGAATAGGAAAAGTAGGAGGGGGAAATCTAGATGAAAGAAGTAGGAGGATAAGAGTAAAAAAGAGTCTATAGGAAGGGGACGAAAACCCCTTACTGGATAAATAACCCCTCATCAGTTATACCTTGAATAAACTTTATCTCAGCTTAGGTGAGCACTAACTTTATAAAGGATTTATCTAGATAACAATATAATCCCCTTTCCCGTATTGTAATATTTCCCTTAATTACTTTTAGTCTAGTACCACCTTTCAGGTGGGTTGGATAAATCTTGATCGTCTGGGATAAGTCTTAATCGTAGTTGGGTTTCGGTATAATAGTTCAACTTGCTTAGGGAGGGGTTTATAATGAACTAGTGGAGATTTTGGGGAATAAAGGCTCAATATAAAAGAATAAGTAAGAATAGGGATAAAAAGGATAATCACTCGTAGTAGAGACTAATTCTACACCGGATTTAGCCCCCTCCAAATGAAGAAAAGAGGATAAAGGCTAGAACTATAAATTAAAAAGATTAATCACTCCCCGTAATGGGCTTCACTTTTCTGGGGTTGGGAGGGGCAATAGATAGAGGTTTATCTAGAAACCTTTGCTATTATCCCTATTCACTATCTTATTGACTTCTTCCATTGTCACAAGGCTTGTTACTTCTACAAATGACGCTGAGTGAGCTTACCCCTCCGGTTAGTTCAATGATTCTTTCCCTATTTGAACCTATATAATCCTATCAACTTTCATATATAATGACTTTTATATTATGAGCCAATGAGAGATAAGGGGGATAAAAGCAACTATTATGAGATAATCCAATATAAAGAACAATAATGTTATAGATCTGGAATAGAGCTATTATCGATGAATTATTAAGTTAATACCATAAGTCCTCATCTGACTACAATCCCAATGGGTATTATCGAATTAGGCTATTACTCTTTCTATACTACCCTTTTTAGTCTTGTTATTCTTTATTAGGGGCCCCTTCTTCTCAATCTTCAATCCCTAGTTTCAGACTAGTCTCTGCACTCTCCCTTTTCCCAAATCCCCTATCTTTTTTACTACTTCAAACCTATCCTTTTCTCTATATACACGTTCCTTTCCCTCCTCTTTCCCTTTTCATTACCCTTCCTATCCCTTCTATTCCCATCCCCCTTACCATACTCATCCCCTCTATCCCATCTGTATACGCTTTTTTATCTATTCCCACTCTTATTAGTCTTTATCTAAGTTAGTCATCACACTCGATCCCTATTCAAGCTCTCACTTATATTTGCCCCCTTTTTGTATCTTTTAACCTAGCTAAACCCTATTTACCAACTTACCTTGGGTA
>JAKSZP010014209.1:0-12201 GCA_022478985.1 Massospora cicadina | reverse complement strand
GGGGGTCCCCGCATAGGTGCTTTGAGAGACTTGGAGATGGTGGGGGGATCACTAATGCTGGTTGCCCCAAAATGTGTTGTGTGGTCAGAGTAATCTGTCCATTCAATTTTACATTGGATGCCCATGCAGGTGTCAAAATGGGGTTACCCATTTAACTGGGGTTCCACTGAGAATCGGCCAGGGTCTTTTGCCAATTTCCACGAGATTTTTATTATTTTTATTATTAATTACCATTGGGTTTATCAGAAACTCCTAAATGGCTGACATCTCCTCATTTCAGCTATACTTGACCCAAGAAATTCTTTCTTTGCAGCTGAAGGGCAAATGTCCGACATATGGGTTAAGTGATCTAATTACTAGCAACCATTCTGGGCTATGGGTTGAGAAAAATACAGTAACTAATATGAGATCTGCTTTAAAGTATAGGAACCCATTTGCAAAGATACTTTGGGGCTGAGCTGCTTAGGGGAGGTTGGATAGGACTACATTGTGCCCAGAGGTGGCAAAAGTAAAAGAGAACAAGTCAATGAGTGCCCACAAGAGTTACGCCACAGGCGCAAGCAGCTTTAATAAAAATCTATTCTGCATTAGGTAGCTTCTTTAGAGAATTTCTACATTAATTTGATTATGACTTTCCAGAAGGTTGCCTGGTGTTTAGTTTGTGTGTAATAGAGCCTCTAATCAGCAAGTCAGCCTCAAAAGCTAAACAAGATATGGCCAACAAAACGACTGTGGTGCTCTACAAGGGTGACACCATCAGACCAGAGTGAAGATCACGATATTCCACATAAGCAGTTTGATGATTAATATAGGGAAGTGTACCATCATGAGGATTCTTCTGAACTCCCAGTAAGGGAAGAAGGAACCAATCATTTGAGGCTCCCCAACTTAGAACTAGAGTTGTCAGACTTATAAAATTAACTTGAGATCATCAATGAGACTGCTAGAACATCCTGTATTACCACCTTTTCCAATAATGAGAGGGCCTTGACCCTTAGTAAAGCTTAAATACGCTTTAAAAAGATGGAAGATTAAATTTTATTATGGTGAGAATTAAAACTGTGTGAATATCCACACTTTGAACATGCATGGAGAGCACTTAGAGCAGTACAATTACAGGCTGTATGCATGGACAAGAGTCTGGATGAGTTGAAGGCTCAACTTCATACTGTACCAGACCCTACCTCACATTGACCAGCTACTCAGTTAGAGATGCCAGTTTTAGTCACTCAGTTGACTGCAACACAAATAATCATTGTACACTCTGAACCTATTAATGAGGACCCTAACTTCAATCCTTATTCCAAGACCATGTACACACCGAAAGAAGGAACCATCTCTGGTTTCCTCCAGATGTACAATGATAGCATGAATGCATGAGTGACTGCCAAAAGGTTTAGCACGTGCAAAGATGTATGAGTTGCAAAGCTCAGGAAATCCATAGTGTGAGCCTGCAACCTGGGATTGCCTGGGCTGGTGTAAAGAGCATCCTCCTCACAAAGCCTGGAAGTAAACAGGATGTAAAAAACATGAGACAGGAGTTCTTTTTTATAAAGATGGTCAAGAACAAAACAAAAGAAAATTATGCCTCTCACAAATATCTCAAAGCTCAGAAGTTTTGGATAATGGTAATTATGGACTTATTAATATCAAAAATGGTTCTTATAAGTTCCTTGCAAATGCATCCCACCTTGAAGATTCATATGAAACTTGCAGTCTAAAAACCACTATGTCCCTGAAGGCACTCAAAGAAGCATTTCTCAATGTATAAGGTATGAACAAAATAGAGTATACGTCCATGGGAAACCCCTCAAAGGGTCAGTAAGACTGTCTACCTTATTAATTATGAGAGCGACAAACCAAAGGACAAGAACCCCAAATCAGCAGACCGCCTAAACATTGAGAACTGAAATGTAATAAATACAATCATCCTGGGCACTTATACCAATCTTGTCCATTAATCAACGCCAAAAAGAAGGATAAACACTTAAGGATGATACCACCAACCCCGTCAATTGGGTGAATCTGCATACTGAGAGTGAAGGCACCCACAAAGGTGAGGACCGAGCCAAAGCTGGGTACCAAAAGCTAGGGATACCTAGTGCAGTAGTTAAACAAGCTATTTTAAGGGCTAACTAAATTGATGGATATTAATTGCATGAAATTTACTTGGCTCAAGCAAACCAACCTACCTAAATTATAAACTCAATTGGAGAAGGAGAGCAATTGGTGATGGCTACTATCAAAAACTTAAACTAGATATTAAAAATAATGTCAAGACCACAATGAGCGCTGAAACCCTGAAACATATTGATGAGCCCATTACTGACGTTATGACACCTGGGAACCAAATGGCAAGAGTGTAATGAAAGGGGAAATATTTGTCCATAAAGTATGCGTCTTAGCTGTGCTTTACACTGGAGCTCCCATCAACATTATATCATCTAAACTCATGGAGAGACTGAATATTATGACTGACATAACTCCAAACTTAAAATGCCAAACAGCTGGAACTGACGTTATCTGCGCTTTAAAAGCCTATTCAGCGTTAACACTACACTTTAGCGCATGGTTCTAATGGCCCTAGAGGTGTTTTTGTATAATGAATAAGACTTCCTAATTGAACGCAGTTTCTCCTGGAGTTTAGTCCACGATTGACTTTGCAACCAGCACCATGAGTATTCTGAGTTATCAACTGACACTGGTGTTTAAGGACGAAGATTCCAAACTGCAAAAGCAACAGGCATGTTTAGTGGAGATGTTCAAATTAAGCCACGCTATTTACTATACCCTTACAGAGAAGAGTATGAGGCAAATACCCTCTAATGTTAGCGCGGTAAAAGGCCTTCCACTGTGCGCTAGCAAAACCATAGAGATCAGACTAGAGGACTAATGACAGATGACCATATCTATCATAATAAGATACCACCAAATTATACTATGGAAGATAACAGCCACTAAGGAATCTAAAAACAAGAGCCAAGAGGTTTACATGGATTTAATGATACCAACTACTTGGAAGAGTTAACTGTTAAATTAGAAAATTAGAAACCCATTTAATAAGAATCAAGAAAGGGGTAGATCATTTCCCAATCCAATTGACTAGTTACCATGTTCAAGTCAGTACACGCCATGGGAGAATTTTATGAGCTTGGATTTGGGGATGTGGCCCCCAAACAACAGCATATATTGAATGAGCTACTGAAAGATTTTAAGATATCTTTAGCACCAAACATAATGACTATGGACTCTGAAAGAGAGAGATCCACAAGTTGGACACTGAATCAGCCACTCTGTTAAAGTAAAAACCCTACCGCCATCTAAAAGATGAAGATGACATTGTTGGCCAAAATTAAGTTGACTAACAGAAGATGTGCCGATCAGTCTTTTAAAGTGCCTGGGCTTTACTGCTATCACTAGTGTCTAAGAAAGATGGGACTCACCATATAGTCATGAACTATCAAGTTGAATGAAATAACCAAGAAAGATTACTACCTACTCCTGTGCATAGATTATGCCTTAAAATGATTGAGAGGATTGAACTATTTTCTGCGATAGACCTGGCCAATGGATACTGGAAGAGGTAACTTTTACCAGAGGATTGAGAAAAGTATCCTGATCAGAAGTCAGGGATTTGTAAACCAACAATGATGCCGCAGAGGCTGTGCAAAGCCCTGCCATCTTCCAATGCGTGATGGGCCGGATTTTAGGGAATCTCAAGTTTTCAGTATGTTGATCTACCTAGATGATATTATTGTGTTAACCTGCACCTTTCAAGAGCATATTCGCATCTCCATTAAGTCTTTACCCAGCTGCAAGCATCAAGCTTAAAAATTAAATGAAGCAAATGCATTTATTTGAAAAGGCAATAGAAAGCTTGGGAATGAGACCTGTCTTAACGGAATCAAGCCCCAAGATGGGAAGGTCAAAGAAACTGTAGCAATGGAGTCAACCAAGATCATGAGGGACATTAAAGTAAAATTTGGGATGGTGGGATATTATTGGCTATTTATCCTCATTTTGCAGGCTTGGCTGCACCCATCACTTACCTTATGACAAAAGAGACTAAGTTCTAGTGGGGCCTGGAGCAAGAGCAGGCCTTTACAGAGCTATGAGTTAGATTGTTAGAGGTACTAAACTTGGCCTACCAAGACTTTAACAAGACATTCTACCTATACACCAACATGAGTGATTTTGGGCTTGGAGCGATATTGGCACAACTGGATTAATAAGGGGTGAACCACCTTATATAGAACTATTCAAAAGTGTTTACCAAGGCTGAGGAGAACTATACCATAATGGAGAGAGAGTTCTTGGTGGTGATCCTAGCAGTAAATCACTTCTGACCCTACCTGGATTTGGTAAATTTTACTGTTATGATGGATCATGCGTCTCACTGGTTGAGGACTATGAAGGATCCAGATGAACTGCTTGTCAGATGAAAAGTACTGCTCAAAGAATACAATTTATAAGATCATCCACCAAGCAGGTGACAAGCACCTCAATGCTTATAGTCTGTTGCAAAATCCTGTTTTATGCCTACAAGAGCCAGAAAGTGATTGACTGTATAAATTAATTGAGCTACCAGAAGAGACATGGCAGGAAGAATGAATGATGTGAAGTGTGTCTTGAGAAGGTGCTTAAAGACATCCAGCATGTTTATGGAAACTTTCAAAAGAAAATCAAGAACAAACGGTACCTTTACATCAGACCATGTGTTTGCAATTTGGTTTGCTAAAGATTCTATTCTTTTAATTTTTTATATTTGTAATTTAGACTACAGTTTTGATTCCTCAGGAATTTTCACTGACACTAATCTGTCAAATTAAGTTACACCAGATTGTCCCAAAGTCATAAGCAATTCATCAAATTAAGTTACAGTGGATTACTTTGTCCACATTGCTATGTTTATATATGTGGCTGAATAAGATATCAAGAATCAAATACTTGCCACCATATCAACAATTTCCCCTTAAAATCCATTCCTATTGATTTAAAAGGCTTTATGGCGTGTCATAAATTAATTCTTTTTATTACCAAAGTAATTGAGGTGAGTTGACCTTGGGACAAATATACTACACCAAGTTTTTATCCTGCGCTTGTTTCAAACTTGATTTAATAAAAAACCAATCCAAAGTAGAGCAGGAACCACCCCGCTATGCTACCACTCCTCAATCATTTTTATTATTATATTTATATTTTCTCCTTTGTCTTGCCACCCTAAAACAATTATCAAAGGCTTTTGTCCCCTAAAAAAGCCAATGATGTTTACTATTTAATTAATAAGTATGAACTTCTTGGTACTCTGCTGTGTAGTTTATTATGATAGGAAATCAAAAATTAAAGTAATCCTTTCTTTCACCCCGCTGATTTTAGCTATTAAATAAAGATCTTTGACATTGTAGGAGTTCAGGCTTTTTTGTTGCTCGCTGGTGCATTTTTCGCCTGAATTACCACAATTATTGGCAGGAGAAATAGGTTTCTTGACTGCGAGATATTTATTATCAGGGGGTTTTAATATACTTTATATAAGACTAGAAAACTTTTAAATAGGGAAAAAAAATTCATAGTATTTTTAGTATCTGTGATATGGTAAAAGAAGAAGCCTATTAATTACCATCTAGTACTAAAAAAAGAAGCCTATTAATTAATTACCATCTAGTACTAAAAAAAGAAGCCTATTAATTGGTCACTGCTTAGTATTTAAACAATTAAAGGTTCATAGTGAGACTGCCAAAGAATTCATTATAAGCTACAAACATCTGATTTAGGAAATATAAGGGTTTAACCTATTTGATCTATTGAAACTCTCTTTGCTTCAACGGAATGGTTGTGGAAGGATCACTAGTAGGTTTGACTAGTCCATTAGGTAAGGATTTGATATACTGGAACCAATAACTTTTAGGGGAAGCATTTTTGCACCTGTGGGGACCCCCTCCAAAGCTATAAAAGGGTGTGGTCCCCGCATAGATGGTTTAACTAAATTATTTATGGAATGATGGAGAACCTCAGATGGGCTTCCTTAATTCCGATGATTGGTCAGAGCAATCCAACTACTTGATCTCATGCTATTTGTCTGAGAATTATTGATAGATGTATTGCCCTGATTCAAAAGGGTTCCACCGAGAATCGCCAGGGTCTTTTGGCCAATTTCATCCATATTATTAACTGAAGCACTCTTACTACAATTTTAGACTTGTAATTATCTGACATCACCCCCTTCAAGAGTGTTAGGGGAAGAGTAAGGGTGCAAGAATCGGCCATAGACATGGTTAATGGTAACTCCAGTAGCTAGGGATTTGATAAAGTACTCATCCCCTCGCTTATAAGTGATGACAAAAGGGCTTTCCAAGATAGACCCGAGCTTCTCATTTCTGGGAGTGATGCTATTATTAGTATAGCACCAAATCTGACACTTGAAAGGTAGGTAGAGGGGGCTGGTGCTCATTAGTGGATTGACCCTCTTTGGTGACAGGCTTGCAAGTTGGTCATCGCCTCTGATTGCAACTGGATGATGTGCTGGGCCAATGTCTTTATAGCTTGCTCAGGATAAGTTCTATCAGAAAAAATATCCTTAGCTAATAATGCAGGCACCCCTGGTTCTTGATCATACAACATGCGGAAAAATGACATTTTTAGGAACTGGTGATAGCTAATTTGGTAGTCCATGAGGGCGCTGGGTAATTTAAGATCCCAGTGAAGAGGGTCTGAAGTAGCCATTTTTTCATAAAATAGAGACCAGGGACCATTGGCTCTTTCCATGGTACCATTTGTTGAGGGGTTATATGGGGTCAAGAAGAGCTGTTTCATTCCTATGGAGGTAACGAGGATCTTCACCACTCTGGAGGTGAAATTTTTCCCAATGTCACAAAGTAGAACCTGGGGACAGCCATGCCGGGTGAATATATTTTGATGAAGGAAAGTGGCCGTGGCTTTGCCAGTTTGAGCTTGAAGAGCTACAGCCTCGACCCACATGGTAAAGTGGTCTATGCTTACTAAGATGTACCGATTTCCTCAAGTAATTGGGGGTGGAGGGTCTACCACATCTAGACTTATAGTGTAAAAGGGTTGTTGAGGCGTAGTGGGTTGGTACTGATACTGGGTCTTGTAGCTGTATTTCTTCTTACAAGTCAGACAAGCATTCAGGACTTCAGTTATGGTCTACATGATGCCCTCCCAGTAGTATAGCTTTTTTACCCACTCATAGGTTTTCAAACTCCACTATGCCCTAGAATGATATGAGACTCCAGTATCACGGGTACTCGTTCCTATGGTCAGATATAAGGCACCCAATAAACCCCTACTTTCTTATACAACTTCCCGCTTTCCACCTTGGTGTTGGGGGAGTGCTGAGTTAGCATTTTCTGTACATGTTCATCCTTATCACCCCACACATCCAGCGTCATCAAGAGGTCATGTAACTTCTCAACGTCACTATTGTCTAAGTGAAGGACAGTCAGCCGTTTTGCCCCATCAACATTCATATGGCGTGTTCCCGCCCAGTGCTCAATTGTCATGTCATAATGCTGGAGCTTCAAAGCTCAGTGAATCAGCCGTCCTATGGGGTCCTTCATATTCTGCAACCACTTTAAGGATGCGTGGTCAGTAACCACTTTGAAGGAAGCCCATATAAATAGGGATAGTAGTACTTCATAGTAAGCAGAACTGCAAAGAACTTCTTCTCAGTGATGCTGTAGTTGCGTTCATTCTTTGAGAGAATCTTGATGAAGTATGATATGGGATGATCAACTCCATGTTCATCCAATTGAGTCAGGATATCTTTAAAGGCTTAATATGAGGCATCTGTAAACAGCATAAATGGCTTGCCATAATCAGGGTGGCGGAGGATTGGCACTTGTTGCAATAGCTCATTCAAGTTTCTAAATGTGGCTTTTTGTTCAGCACCCCAATGGAAAGATGTGTTTTTAGCCAAGAGGCGAACAAGGGGCTCACTAAGCTGGGCAAATCTGGGGATTATTTATGGTAGTACCCCATCATGCCCAAAAATACTTGTATGTCACAAAGGATTTTGGGTGCAGAAATTTTAGATATCATTTCCACCTTATTTTGGAGGGGTTGTATCCCATCTTGAGAGATAGCATGCTCAAGAGAAATCCAATTTCTTCTGGAAGAAGGTACATTTGGAGGGTTTCAGCTTATTGTTGGATGCCCGCAACTATTAAAACATTTCTTTTAGGTGTGTGAGGTGCTCATTGAAGGTCTTGGAGAACACTTTGATGTCATTGAGATAAAAAATCCCGCAGCTCAGCTTGAGATACTGGAGAATATGATCCATCGCCCACTTTAAAAAGTGGCAGGTGCATTGCATAACCCCTGGGGTAACCAAGTGGGTTGTAACAAACCCTCACTACAGATAAGGGCGCACTTCTCCTGATCCTTTGGGGAAAGGTCCATTTGCCAATACCCACTAGCCAAATTTATGGCAGAAAAAAACTTGGACCTGGAGAGTTGGGCTAAAGCGCCATCAATATGTGGGATATTGTATCTGTCCTTCTTGGTGAGGTTTTTCAGCTTATGGTAGTCCATAACTACCTGATGACCTTCATTTTTCTACTTTATCAGTAGAAGAGGGGATGACCAAGGGCTTTGTGAGGGCATTAGCAGACCAGCGACCAGCAGCTGTTTGAGCTCAGTCCTCATATGTAGCTCCTCAACTTTTGATAAATGGTAGGGTTTGGGTTGGATGGGACGAGCATCACCAACGTCAATGGTATGCGTCCAACCCTTCATATGTCCATAGTCATAATCAGATTTGGAGAAGATATCGCTGTGGGAAATCAATAGACTATGAGCTTCATTAAACTCCGCAGGTGTTAGATCATCAGAGATATGGAGGTAGGCAAAGTACATATTGACTGGTCGGTGGGTAAGACCATATCTGCCAAAGACCCAATACCGTGGACTTGCTTGTTGTCCTCAATGGGTACCAGCAGGCCTCTTCCTATCACCTGATGTTTTTATGACCAGATCATTTGGGGTAAGATTCGCCACCAGGAAATTAATGGGTAGCTGATAGGCTGGGTCCAATACGCCTAGCAATACTCTGGGCTCTAAGGGACTAAAACCCTCAACGCTGGTTAAATGCAATAAGAAGTTTTGGGGGATTAGTAGGGTAATCTTAGTGTCAACTACCATTTGTTCACTCGCCTTAATTACTACTTCTTCAGATGCATAGAAAGGGATACCCTCTAGAGCATCCATTGATTCAGACAGCTTCTTTGTCTTCCGCCCCACCATTGTATAGTGTAATGATAAGGCTGAAGAGGGATACTCAACTGTGCAAGCATAATCCTTTACTAAGCTCTTCATTGGTCAAAATTAGAGAAATCTTGTAGTTAAGCAGGGAGAGATAGCCCTGATTCAAGTTATTAACCCCTTTAAGTTTGAGCATGAATTGGGTAACAATGAGTAGATCATAGGTATTATTGGCCAAGGCCACAGCTGAGGCCAACAAGAGGAGCTTCCCAAAACGAATGGGCAGAGAAGAGTAGGCTCCAATTGAGTGAGTGTTGTTTGGCCCTGCAGTCCCAAATCCTTGGGTGTAGTCAAGGTCAGGGGCCAAATTATTTTTTAATGAGTTTTGTTGAAACAACGTTCACTGGGACCCAGTGTTGAGGATAGCTCTAACCTGCACTCCATTAACAACGACCCCACTTTGGTTAAAGTTCCACCCACGTTGGAGGAAAGATCGAGGACCTCCTTTAGACGGAGAGTAGAGGTAAGTCATTTGGCAGTTTCAGGGTATTTTTCTTGGATTGACTGCAAGGTATGAACACACTGGGTAGATCAGATAGGTGTGGCAATGTGCTGGTCAGCGTCACTTGAAGTGTCAATAATCTCAAGGCCCCTCAACACTTGCCAGGGATAAGTTTGACGGGGAACCTTAGCTCAATCCACCCTCTGGGTTCAATTGGTCGGGTACTTCCACTTCACCTGGGGCTCCTAACACATAATGACCCATATCTTCGCCACTCCCTTCAGATTCGTCATCAGAGGGGTTATCAATGCATGTTAGTGAGCCCATAAGAGGTTGCTCCTCCATTAAATTAACTTTTAGGGGGGCACTGAAATTGTCACAGCTTGATTTTTGACCTTCAAAGTAGGAAGTTCGTGCTGCTTCATGGAGACAGGATTCAGACTAAAGTTAGATGTATGAGAGGTCAATGCTTTAACTACGCCAGCTTAGGGTCAATCAGTGGCTATGTGCTTTTGTGAAACAGGTGGTTTATCTTTTGTGAATGGTCATTTAACCCATGGTTAGTGAATGCGATTGGCACCTGAGAAAGGGATTTAGGCTTAAAAGCAGGCTTTGGAACCACTTGGGAAAGCCGCTCTGGAGAAGAAGATGAGCAAGACAAAGGGGAGACAGCTTCCACCAACTGAGTTTTTTGGGTGGAAGAAAAAGGAAACATTGCCCCATCACGGCCATTAACATCTGACTATTTTTATGGAAAGGAGAAGCATTTTGTGATGGCAACTCCGCAGAGTAGGTTTCCAGAGGGAAACAGCCGTAGCAAAGGCTAAATTGTTTGGCGTAGATTCTTGCCACAAAAATCCTTGCATATGGTCAAGCTTATAGATATCAGTCACTGCTAGAAGGACTTCTTTGATATCCCGTACGTTTTTAAAGGTGCACTTTACTGAAGAGATATGCAGCGCCAAAGAAGAATGATGCGTTAAACCATCCAAAATAGCAGCTATGGCGTCATCTAGAGGTAGCATGTTTGCTAGCAACAGAGGTTGAGCTTCACTATAAAATCGCTCAACAAAAGAGAAAATAATTCCTCCTTTTACAGAATAAGGCACATAGAGGCCGGTTTTCGCCTTTGTAAACTCTGTGTGGATCCAAATTCGTCAATGAGGGGCTTGTTTAATATCCGCCCAGGTGCTGAGGGTGGCCATGGTGGGAACCATTATCACCTGAGCCTCATAACTCAAGCAGAGGAGGATATACCAGATTTTCTGCTGGTCTGTTGCTCCATCCATGAAGGATTCATACACTTTCAAGAAAGAGGAAATATTACCCTTACCAGGGGTAAAAATATCTCGGAGAGGGGGATTATGGATGGTAGTGAGGCCCCATAAGGTCCTTGGGAAGAGTGCTGCTCAAGCTCTAAGGCGAGACAACGCACTGGCTATCTGTAGTTTAATAGCTGCTAACAAAGCTCAGGTTCCGTTGAAATTTTTTTAATAGGAAATTTATGGTGTACAGGGCCCCCTATAGTGAGCACCACTTGTGGGAATTCAGGCTTTTTTGTTTCTCGCAGATGCATTTTTTGCCTGAAATTACTACAATTATTGTCAGGAGAAATATGTTTCTTCACTGCGAGATATTTATAATCAGGGGGTTTTGATGTACTTTATAAGAAACTGAAAACTTTTAAATAGGGGAAAATTGAATCTTAATAGTAATTTTATTAGTATTGGCGATGAGGTAAAAGAAAAACCCCATTAGTTGGTCGCTGCTTAGTATTTATACAATTTGAGGTTTGTACTAAGACGGCTGAAGAAATCAATATAAGCTACAAACATCTGAATTAGGAAATATAAGGGTTTAACCTATTTGATCTATTAGAACTCACTTTGCTTCAACGGAATGGTTGTGGAAGGATCACTAGTAGGTTTGACTAGTCCATTAGGTAAGGATTTGATATACTGGAACCAATAACTTTTAGGGGAAGATTTTTGCACCTGTGGGACTCCCTCCGAGGCTATAAAAGGGGGTGGTCCCCGCATAGATGGTTTAACTAAATTATTTATGGAATGATGGGGAACCTCAGATGGGCTCCCTTATTTCCGCTGCTTGGTCAGAGCAATCCAATTACTTAATCTCATGCCATTTGTCTGAGAATTATTAATAAATGTATTTCCCATTCAAAGGGTTCCACTGAGATTAGGCCAGGGTCTTTTAGCCAAATTTATCTGTATTATTAACTGAAGTATTCTAAAAATTTTCTTTCTCGTTGAAAACACTTTTGCAACCCATTCAATTCAAGACTAAATCTAGTTTGATAATCTCATAGAGGGGATTAGTCTGCGCCCATGTCTGGGAGCAGTTGGGCAAGCAAGGCAAGAGGAGCAGGCGGAAGGCCCGCGGCCTCTAACGTTTGAAAACGCCCCGGAGAATCTGGTGGAATAGAAAAAATCTAAAAAAACCGGCGGCCACAATTTCCCCAGAGA
>JAKSZP010014208.1:0-12235 GCA_022478985.1 Massospora cicadina | reverse complement strand
GGGTTCAGATTATGGACTATCATCTCTTGTGCTAATGACTAAACAAGATAGGATGTGGTGAATCTTTTTGTTTATCTGTGGTGCCATCCTTATAGTGGCTTCATAAACAATGACATTGGCAAAGCTCCCTTCCCCGATGACAGGACTTTTGTCATGGAAACAGCAGAAGAAGTTTAGACCAACCTGCCAGTCGGGATGCGTGAATTAAAAAAAGTAAGCCATAATGCTAGAGGCATTGCCAACCATACAACTTGATATGTAGTCAGGAAATGTGATACCACGAAGTGGTGGTGCAACAATAGGTGGATTATTCCAACAACAAACCACACTGAACCCATTCCCAACTCAGTGGTTTTAACTGCATGAGGTGGGATTACTGGGATAGTTTTGACGAGATTCTTGGCTTGAGAGGCTAACTCATCAGGGGCAATAGGAGAGATTCTTTCTTTCCATTGTTTTACATAGGGCCATAAGATCCCCATGTATTGTTGTCAGAAGTTCATAAGAGTGGGGTTGTAAACCAAAAGTGTCAGACTCGCTGAGCCCAATTGGCGATAGAGGAAGCCATGGTGACCAAAAGAATTGGTAAATCCCCATCTGGAGTGCGGATGGATCACCCAGGTAATTGCCATCTGGGATATTTGTCAGAACAGAAAATAAAAAATTTGATTTTTAGGCAAAAATTTATTTTGGAAAGAAAAGGAAAAAATTTGACCAACAATTTTCTCAGTGCCATGCAACTGATTAAATAGTTATCATTTAGGTAGTGACAGGATGGGGTCAAGACCCACAAACTTCTGACTAAACCAGTGAATTGTTCTGGAATGGGTGTGTGTTTTATTCTTTGGGAACTGATATTGCAAAATTTGGCGGCAGTAACAGCTCCCTGTTGGTTTAACTTCGGAATGTCCAATCTGTGGGCTCAACCACATTTCAGGTTGGAATAATGGCATTTGGCCCGACGGGTGACAGAATCCCCAAGGCCATCCCATATAGGGACAGGGTCCCTTTGGTTAAAAATGGGTTCAAGATGGCCAACACATACCCATGCTCAGTCATCTAATAGTTCGTTTGGTCAACAGCATCACATTGGGCACAGCCAAAGCCCAAATTACTATCCAGAGGGCTTCAAACCCTCATTGATGGCACTTAATGTTGTTCTACTGGTTTAGTGATTAAATTGGAACCATCAGGTGATTGACAATATCTCATTGTTCATTCTTTTACAGCCATTCAAATTTTGGGCATCAGCCAGATTTCCAGCTAAATTTAAAATTCCCGTTTTAATTGGGGAAATTTTGCCACGGGTTTACTTTCCCCAAAAAAAGTTCTGCTGAGTAAGTGGGAAATTGGGGGTTCCGGATGCCACCCCGTAACGGCCAATGGTAGACGCCATGAGTGATAAAAAAACAGCCACCCCTTTTTGGTGCCCTTTATTTGGGTTTGGGGAAAGGGTTTTTGAAATAAGAGCCAAAGGATGTTCCTGAACACTTTTCCCTTTTTTAAAAGGGTGGCCCCCCACGGGGAAAAACGGGGCCAGGCCCAAGGTTTTTGGGTAACATGAAAATTTCTTTGTGACTTTCGGGGGAAAAAGGGGACCCCTCGGGGGTTTTGGAATGCCTCAACCGGGGCCCAAAATTCCGAAATTGTGCACCTTGATCCAACATTTTCGTAGGCTAGTACCCCCGGCTGGGCCCTAAAAGCCCGGACTTACGAGATGCCGGGAAAGCCCCCACCTCGGCTTTTTTTTTTTGGAATTGATCAGTTCCGGTCTCGGGGTTTACCCTGGTGAAAATTGGGAAACAGGGAAAAATTTGGGTGCTGTTTTCCAAGCAGGAAGCCTAAAATTGGGGCCCTGTAACCTAATACCTACAAATTGAGGACCTGAATGCTTACTGACGAACTTGGGGGAAAAGGGTCTTAAATTCACAAATGGTGGGTATAAAATGACATAGGAACCCCCAAAAAGTCTGCCCCGAAGGCGTTTACAGTCCAAAAATTGCTTATGTCATCGATGGCTTTGGGGTTTTCCCTGCACTAAGGCTTAGTTAAACAAATTAATGTGCGGCAGCTTGAACCTCAGGTTAACATCCCCCGGCAAAAATGATGGGTTATAACCCAACGTTGCTTCATAAATGAAAACCCCCGTGGATGCAAGGATCCCATTTTTGTATGAAAAATTGAGAGAGAATCAACAGCGAAATATCCTGCACTGCTGTAGCATAGCAACGCGGGAAAGGGTTGGAAGTTAACCGCTCAGTCCCCATCAAAACGGGGTGATACCAGGGGTAAAGGGGGTTATCTTTAGGATAAATTTCATTTAAAAAGGGTGGGAAACCTGATCCCCCCTTTTGGTTTTCCCTGGGAAGACCAAACACTGGAAAACATGCCCTTATAAAAGATGGCTAGTTTCTTCCAATGTTTGCGGAAGTGAAAGGGAAAAAAAAGTAAAAAGAAAGGTTTCCCCACTACCTCCCTTTTGAAATTAGAACGGGGGAGATTGACAATTTTCATTCCCAAGGGCCCAGGACCTTCCGCCAGCTTAAAAATGAGGGGGCCATTCTTACTGGAGCGACCCTTTTGGGCCCCTAGCACAAAAAAATTGGTGATCCAAGCGGGGGACCTTTTGTCAGCCCTTTCCCCAAATTAAAGGGGTTCACTTGATCGGGAATTATGTATTTTTTGGGTTACCGGGATGCCCCCCGGGGGGGGGATCATGGTGGCAAATCCTTATGGGGGGAAAGGGGGGGGGAAACCCAAAACAGAACAAAGAAATGAGTCCCTTTCTAAGGAGTATAGGGAGTGTTTGGGATTTAAGTGAGCCAACCCAACCCAAAATTCCCACCCCCTTGGGGCAGGCCATTTGACTGGTTTAAAACCTGAGCCAATAACAGATCATCAGGAGACCGCGGGGGGAGGAAACAATGGGGGGAACGATTGACAGAATTCAGTGTCAGGGATCATGGTAACGATATCCACTTCCTCAGGTTAAGGGACAGTGAGCGGGGGCTACAGTTTGGGAAAATTTGGGGAAAGGGGCATTGAGCGCTCCTTTGACAAATTCATTTTGAATTTAAAAACGGGAAGGTCCTGATAGGTTTGGGCCTGACAGTGCCCCAATTTTTGGGGGGGTTTTTGCAGAAATACAAGAGAGCCGGGGTGATCCATGAAAATCATTAGCTCATGATGAGCACCTTGCAACAAAAAATTCCTTGTGAGTTAAAGCCAATCAACACCCAAAAACCTTGTAAAATGGCCCAAGCCTGCCCGTAGTAGAAATTTTGGGAAAAATAAGCAACTGGATGTTCAAGTCCATCATGGCCCTAAGAGCACCGCGCCCACTCCCACCAACGAAGCACGGGTGACGATATGGTTTGGGGGATTGGTGTGTTTTTCAAATTGGGAGGAGAAAAACCCTCCTTATTGATTCAAAGCCCGGCATTTGGGGTCCAAAAAAATGGTTTTTTTTCCAGTGAGGGGATGGGTGGAGCGGCCAACTGGGGGGAAAGTAGGGGAAATTTTTCTCAAAAAAATATTTTTCAAGAAACTCCAAAGTTGCTTCTGTGTAGTAAAAGGGCCATTATTTTGATTACTTCTAATTTGTTGGGGGGGGATAGCGACACCTTCTTTGTTAACCGGGGTTTCCCAAAATGTTCCTTCCCTCGCACTTGGAAGCTTTTGAACACCCTGCTTTATGCAAAGCGGCCACCCACCACTTACAAGTAAATGGCTTTTTTTGGGAGTTGGGGAATGAACTAGGATATCTTGATGTATACAAAGCACAAGAAACCGGAGACCCCAATGCGTTGTCAATCATTTGTTGAAACATAGCGGGAGCATTTTCCAACCCAAAGGGCTGGCAAAATTAAAAAAATGCTTCGCCTTTTTTGGATTGCAGTCAACCATTCCTGCCCTTTCCCAAACCGGTTTTGGAAGGCTTTGGGGGATCCAGCTTAGAGAACACAGGGGTTTGGCAATTGCCTGCCCGATTGTCTGCTAAAACCTTGGGTGGGGGATCTGAAACGTATCTTGGTGACCATTAATTCTGGGAGGGTCTACCCACCTTAAAAAACAATAGGGGAGGGGGGTTTTATTTTCCCTTTGAAAAACCAAACCAATATTTGCCCAACCAGGTAACCCTTCCTCCGTTGTATGAGAATACAAAGGGCAGTTGATGTTCCCCAACTCCACGGTTGCCCAAAAATCCACTTGTACCTTTTTGTTTTGGCAGATGATCTGCTTTTTTCCCTGTCAAAAAATTCTCCGATATTGCATCAACTTTTTTGGGAAAAATTGGGGGGAATGCCCGAGGAAAAATAAGGTAGTGAAGAGCTTCCCCCGTATTTTTTGGGGGGTAGATCAAAGGGAATTCTCCCTCTAAGCATTTTTGGGAAATAAAATATTATACTCTTTAATCTTCACATGTTGTTGACGCCCCCTCCCACACCCAAGATCACTGGGAATACCAAACCCGCATGGCCAAAAATGATTGCAGAAGTTATAATTTGGGGGTTGGAAGGGGGTATCAACCGGGAAAGGGCATATGAAGACTGGGACAGATGAGGCCACCATTTCTGAGGGCCACATCCATTTTAAATTTTGTGGGCCCAAATCAAATGGGGGCCCCCCCTGCTCCCGGGATCCACCAGAGCTTCAAAGGAGATAAGAAGGGGCTGATAATGGGTTTTTTTAGGGGCAAAAAGGGAAAAAAGCGGGAAATTTTGTTTTTGGGGGATTTCCTTTACTATGGTTTTTGAAGAAAAAGGGATGTTGGGAAGGTGGGAAAAGGGTTTTTAGCTGGGGAGAAAATTGGAAGTATGGTGGAAATCATTTTTTCCCCTGTCTGGGCGAAAAAAATTTAAAAGTTCTCCCCCCTTTTCCCTTTTTAGGGGTTATGGGGGGGTTAACCCACGTCAACTGCTATTTTATTTACAGGCGCATCCCTCTACCCCCTTTGTTAGGAAAACCATCATAAAGTTCCCCTTCCAATTTTGGGGGAAAAGGGATTTAAAGCTTTGATAGTAGTTGCGGTGGCCCTATTTTATCCAAATGATTCCCGGATGGTAGACCAGACCCATGATGAGGGAAACTGAATCCCAAACTCGTTTTTAAAGACTGCCTGAAAAATATTATTGGGTAGGCCCCCCGTGGGAGCCAGCCCCAAGAAAAGGGAAAAAGAAGCCGAACTAGGGGTTTAGCCAAGGGAAAGGGGGCAGTCTGAATAAGTGGGGCTGATTGGGACCAAAAAGGGTTTTAAGGGGGCAGATACAACAGCCATCAGGGGGGTGGAGTCTCCTTCTTTTTGATGAAGAATGCAAAAAACTTTCACCCAATGGGGGATCTCCATCCACGGGATCTTTAAAAATGCAATCCTTGTTGGGCATGTGAACCCGAAGTTTATTATAAAATTTTGTTTTGCATTTTTACTTTGGGGTTTAGCCGTTCGATCTCTTGGGGGGGGGCGGGTCCTTTTAGGCCCGGGGGAAGAAAAAGATGGCTGCACATCTTGGGTGGCGATGAAGGTTTCCCCCAAAAAGAAAGGGGTGCTTCTTCTGAAGTCAGAAAATGACCCAAAAAAAAACAACAACAACTGATTGTACGTTCATCCGGGAGGGTAACAACCGCGGCGCCCAATTTAAAACCGGGGAAATGGTAAATAATAGTTGGTCGATTATTCCCGGAAAAAAGGCAGAAAGGGTTTTGACCAGCTCCAGTCAGGGGGTTTTGAACACCCAAAAAAAAGCCAGAATGCCAGAGGGATTCTGACCTACAACTTAATATGGAGTCAGGAAATGTGATACCACGAAGTGGTGGGGGAACAAAGGGGAAAAAGGGTTATTCCAAACAAACCACACTGAACCCATTCCCAACTCAGTGGTTTTAACCCCCGATGAGTTACTTTGGGGTAGTTTTGAGAGATTCTTAAAAAAAAAAAATATTAGGGCAAGGGGGAAGGTTTTTTCTTTTATTGTTTTACATAAGGAAAAAATCCCCCTGTATTTTTGTTGGGGAAATTTTATAAGAGCGGGGTTGTAAAACCAAAATGTCAGATTGCTGGGAATTGGCGTTTTGAGGGAGCCATGGTGACCAAAAAAAGGTAAGTCCAAACTGGGAAAGGGGGGTGGATCACCAGGTAATTCCATCTGGGATGTTTTCAGAACGGAAAATAAATTTTTTTTTATTTTTTTGGGAAAAAAATTTTTTTGGAAAGGGAAAAGGGAAAAAAAACAACCAACAAAATTTTCCTTTAAAATGCCACAAAAAGTTAAATAGTGGTTGATTGGGGTAAAATGAACAAATTTTGACCTAAAAAATTTTTCAGGAATAAAAGGTTTTTTTTTTTTTCATTAAATTTAAAAATTTTGGGGGCAGGCTAGTCTCTGTCAGTTTGACCTCAAAATGTCAAACCAGGGGGTCAGCTATGTTTCTGATAGTTTGGGATGATGGAGGGGCCCCAAAGGGGGATAAACCCCCCAAAGGGCCCTCACATATAGGGATGGGTCCATTTGGTTAAAGGAAAAGTTTTGGGGCAGCTGATTCTCCTGCGCTTGGTCATCTAACCGTTTGTTAGTCACAAAAAACGGGGGCAATGCCAAAATTTTATCAGAGGGCTTCAAACCCTTTTTATGGCACCCAATAATTGTTCTACTGGTTTAGTAATTAAATTGGAACTTAAAAAAATTAGCCAATATCTCATTCTTCATGCTTTTTTAGCCATTTGGATTTTGGCATCAAAAAGATTAAGCCCAAAATTTGATCTGACCAATTTTAATTTGGTAATCTCAGCACAGATTTTATAATTCCCCGCAACAGTTCTGCTGGGGAAGTATGGATATTAGGGGGGGATCCAAAACGGGGGCTTTCCCATTTTTACTACTGAGAAGTTTAGATCACCCTGAGTGATGAGGGTACCAAAACCTCTTTGGTGTCCTTTTTTTTGGGGGAAAGGGAAGATGACCCAGTCAGAGCCGGACGTTCCTCAAAATTTCACTTTTCAAAAAGGGAAATTTGTAAGGGATTCAAGCTCCAAAGGGGGAATAAAGCATTAGCCGGTGCTTTTCAAGAGCAACTACGGGTTAAAAGGGGTTCCCCTTTAAGTAAGCACCACGAGTAATCCAAACTTTTTGCTCTCTTGGTGCTATGCCCTGGGTTTTACAAAGGATTTTATTAATAAAAAATAAAAAATTATAAAATTGTTTTTTTGATTTATAATATAAGCGCAGGGGGAAAAATGAGAAGTGATCCTTTTTTGACTTTCAATGTTAATTTTATATATGTTCAAACGTTGAAGTGATTTTAAAGGGTTTTGGGAATAGCTTCAGAGCTTTCCAATTTAGGTAATATGGGTGTTAATCCTGTCAGGTTGTGGGGGAAAAGAGGAATTTGGGGGAAAGGGAGTTGGGGTTTTGGGGCAGAAAAACCATGCAGAGGGTTTTGATGTACCCCAACCAATTACCCAAATTTTTTTCTCCCTTTGGGGGGCCTGCCATCATGCCTATAAAAGGGGGTGGCCTCCGCAGGTGTGGTGAAGGACTCAGTGGGAGGGGGATTTTGGTTCCCCTGTATTCTGGTAAATTGGCGTAATTATATTAATTTTAAAAATGTGGGTTTCAAACTTGTGCTACCCCTTAAGGGGTTCCACCAAAGTCACCCAGAGATTTGGCCAAATTTTTGATAGCTTGGATTTTATTTTGTGGGAATTATTATTAAAAACCTCAGCTAATTGCAAATGGCTAAAATTTCCTTTTTTAGCTGAGATTACCCTAAAACATTCTTCATTTTTAGCTGAAAAGGCAAATGAAAAGTGCCATCTTCCAGCCTGCCTTATGGAATTTTTCACACAAATACAAATTAAAGGTTAAATTAAAATTGGGGTTTCCCAAATTTTTAAACAACTTAAAATATACAGTGCTGAGTATATATATAAGTATCTATTGTAAGTCATTTTAAATAATGTGCTAACTTCAAAAAGGGTTTTATTGAGTATTTATAACTTCTTGATTGCCCCATATTTTTAGAGTTTTTATAAAGCAGGTTTTTCCAATATTTTTTGAAGGCAGTTCTTTTTTTTAAAAAATTTAAAGCAACTCTTTTTCCCCTATGAGTTTTAATGCATTTTTAAAAGTTGTTTTTTTTTCTTAATTTTAATTTAAAAACTTACTATCTTTATATACATTTTGAAACCTCACTATTTCTACATACAAATAAACTTATTATATATATTCTACATAAGGGTAACTTTTCTTTCTCATTGCAAACACTTTTGCAACCCATTCAATTCAAGACTAAATCTAGTTTGATAAACTCATAGAGGGAATTTATCTGCGCCCATGTCTGGGAGCAGTTGGGCAAGCAAGGCAAGAGGAGCAGGCGGAAGGCCCGCAGCCTCTAACGTTCAAAAATGCCCGGAGAATCTGGCAGAATAGAAAAAACCTTAAAAAACTGGCGGTCACAATTTCCCCAGAGATACCACGTGGCAAGCATGATGCAACCAGTACATCAACACGCCACATTCCCAGCCACTTTTATGGGTGGAATTTGGAGTCCGTGTGTATCTGGACATCCAAAAAACTATAAAAATTTTGTGAAGATGAAAAAAAATTTTCCCCAACTGCGGTGTCGTTGCCCCTACCCATGTCGCGCGGTTGGCTGGACCTAGGTTTTGGAAAAAAGCAGCAGATGGGGTTTTGCAGTGGTGTGCATAGTGGTCAAACTCCCTGAAGGGCAACGGGTCATAAAAACAAATGCACCAGATGGACAAAATCAAACCAAATTTTCCTCACGTTTGATTTTTTGCCTACACGGTAAAACGTGACATTTTGGAGCAACACCTGAAAGATAGTTCGCCATATATGGTGAAATACAATTTTTTGAAATGCAACATTTCACGCTGATGAAACCCTGTGCCCCGGGAAAAGCCATTGCAGTTCTGACCCCAACTGAGGAGATCATAAAGGACCTAACCCAGATCCCACACTCCACCTTTTTGATATTGCAGGGACACCACCCACCCATTCTGGGTAACCGTGGACAGCGCCCCCCCCATTTGCACCCACTGTGACACATTCGGCCATAAGGCGCATGCATGCCCCATCAAAGAGGGGCCACATTCCAAGAGCCCCCCCGGCGGCCATGGCCAGTGGAGAGGCGCCCCAAAAAACCGCAAGACCAAGGAGGCTTTCCCATGGGGAGCAAAAGGCTGCTACCTTTTGGTAAAGCCCATCTCCCTGCGGGAGCAGAAAAAGGGCCCAAACGGGCCCCGGGACCGCGGCCAAGGCCACCACCACCATCCCACACTCACAACGCCAGGAGGACATGGAGCCCTTCATGGCAGAAGCAACGGGAATCCATCACCCAATCGGGATTGGGAGGCCCATGCCAAATGGGCCACTAAATCGAGGATCTGATGTGAGATTTGTTTCACCCAATCGCTGCACCCAAGCCCTGGTCAAAACTGACTTGGGACCTATCCCAAAAAAAAAATTTTGCCCCACTCGACGGTGCACCAAACTTATCCGCACCACAAAAAATTCGTCCAATGTTGGGAAAAAAAAAAGGAAAGGCCCAAAGCCAATGCAACTCTTTCTGCAAAAATTAAAAAAACCCTGATAGCGTTGTTTAACCCCCCGCGCTGCTGTGAAAGCCCGTGGGGACCGGGAAGGGGCGGGGGCGCGGGGGCCCCCCCCCTCGCACCTAAGGTAAGGGGGAAACCTTCACTCTAGGATGCTGAATATTGCTGGACTCAAGGCCCCCCGTCCCAGGTGGAAACTGAGTTTTTACAAAACAATTTACCCGTGGATATCCGGCCATCCAGGAGTCCCACTGTCCACGAGGTTCTGAGGAAGCTTGGAAAAAAATGCTCCTCCCATCCCTATCCTTTTTGGGCAAAACACTTGGGGTGCTAATTTGGAAAAAAAATTTTTTCAAATTTACATCTTCAGAAACATTCCAAATGGCTGAGTGCTTGTTGTACCCTCATGGGGGATGTTAAAACAACGAAAATTTATGCCCCAAATGGTGCACATGAGCGTCGGGATTTTCTCGTTTGGGCAAATCCCTCCTGCTACCCCCCCAAATTTTTTCCCCAATTGGTGAAAGAACTGTTGGCTAACCTCACCAACGGGCCGGTGGCCCCCCTCACCCCACACCCCACGGGTCATGTAGAACTACGCGTTCTAAAAGCCACCCTTGGGTAAATGGGGCTGCTGCAACATACCCACTGCTCAAAACATGACGTTCCCCCTCCACAACGGCCAATTAAGGTCCATAACCCGCATCAAACCCTTTTTCTAGTGCCAGCAAAATACCAACCCCACATCTCACTTCAAAACAACAAAAATGGAATTTCTGACCACCGACTGGTCTCAATAACAAACCACTTACTTGTCACAGTTTCAAAGGCCCCACATTGGGGGCAAAATCCCCCCCCAGAGCTCACGTCACCAGGATTTTCCACGTGGGTGGGAAAAGGGAAATTTTCAAAATTGTTTGTTGCCCCTTTTTTTGGGGCCCAAACCACATGGGCAACTTTCAAAGAAGACACCCTGCCACTATTGTCATCTCTCATCCAAAGCTCATGAGCCACATCAGCGGTTATATTGGGGGGCTGGGGGAACCCATTGGGGTCCCAAAATTCCACCCCTTTTATATAGCCCCATGGGGCCAAAAAGGGGGGGAGGAGCCCCCCCCTCAACGCCTTGAAAGGCAACACAAACATCGGGTTTATATCCAATACAGGGCTACACGCATTGCTAAAGGCGACAAGTGCACCGCATACTTCTTCAAAAAATTTTTGTACCACGCCATAGCGTGGCCTGCACACAGGTGCAAAGATCAGATAATTCTATTGTGGACACACTGGCCAAAACGCTTGCAATCAAAATGCAAAGATATTACTCCGAGTTATACTGAGCTGAACCAATTCAGCCGGCCAAAATGGCAGAATTTCTCGACCGAGCTCATATCCACACCATTTTCTAATACCCAGAAATAATGAATTTAATTACTCCAGAACAAATTATGGACTACCATTCGCAGTGCACCAAACCAAAAATGCCCAGGCCCAGATGGCATTCCATATGAGTTCTACAAAAAATTCTAAATATATATCCCCATTGCTGCTAGCCTCACTCAACCAAAGCCTGTTGGAAACGTGCCTCCTACCAGGAGGACAAGAGGCCTTTATGGTCACACTCTTCAAGAAAGGGGATAGGCGAAATTTAGCCAACTTATGCCCCATTTCTCTAACAAACACAGACACCAAAATTTTAACAAAAATCATGGCTAACCGTTTAGGGACTGTAGCATCTGCCACCATCTCCCCAGAACAATTTGGTTTCATCCCCAGAAGGTCGATTTGGGATAACGTGCACTCTGTGGCTAATGTGTGTCAGTTCACAGCCTCTGAGGCACTTGTATTCTTGGACCAACAAAAGGCCTATGATAGAGTAAACTGGGAATACCTTAGGGCCTGCCTCCAACAATTCCGCCTACCTCCCCGCTTCATTAACTGGGTGATGCTGCTCACGGAATCTGCAACAATGGCAGTGCGCGGCCCAGGTTTCCTAACGGAAGTAGTCTGTCCTCAAAGGGGCCTGCAACAAGGGGACCCCCTCAGCCCACTCTTATACAACTTCAGCCTTGACCCACTACTGCGAAATGGGAATGATAAATCACTGGGGTCCATGTGCCAGGCCAAACCCCAGTCAAGATGATGGCATTTGCAGATGATAGCGTGGTGGGGGTATCTAATAACAAAGATGCACGCGCGCTTGAAGCCCTCATCCAGGAATATTCCCGGTAAGCAACGCGGCACTGAACGCCTCCAAAACCGAAATCATCCTCCTTGGTCAGTTTCAGAACTGCTGGGCCCCAGCAAGTAGTTCCCAACCTGGCCCATCTGCTCGCCCACATCCACGCCTTACTTACTCAACACACACCGCTCCACTGGTGCTCCCCTTTGTGCCGCGCCCTACCATAGGACCGGTACGCCATCTGGGCGTGTGGATGGAGGCAGGTGGATACACGTCAGCAGTAATGGAGTGCCATATACTGGACAACGTGACGAAGCAAATTGCCTCTCTCAGAGCCCACCCTACTACCCTCACTGGCAGGGTTGTTCTTGCCAACTCTATGCTCCTATCCAAAGTCTGGTTTGGAGCCCACGCCATCCCCTTCTCCCCAGGCTTCTTCAAATCCCTGTATGCTTTGCTGCAAGGATGGCTTTTCAGGTCCC